>WEIU01006277.1:832025-856504 GCA_013389925.1 Aegithalos caudatus | reverse complement strand
CATCCAGAGCCAGAACCCAGAGCCCAGCATCCAGAGCCCGCATCCAGAGCCCAGCATCCAGCTCCCAGGATCCAGCTCCCTGCCCCCAGAACCAGCATCCAGCTCCCAGCATCCAGTTCCCTTTGCCCAGCTCCCTGTGCCAGGCTCCTCCTGGAGCCTTCAGCAGGCACAGAGGTCCTGGCTCTGTGCTTGGAACCCTCACACCTGCCCTCAGCTTCCATCCAGGTACTGAACTTTCATGAAATAAGTAAATAAACATGCACTGGCCACCAGGAGCTGAGACATGAAATATAAAGTTATACAATTTGTAATGTCCATTTATCTTTTGGCATTTTTCAGTAGTTACAGCCCCTAAAGGAGAGCAGTGATCTCAGAAATTTCCTAACCCCTGCAGTCAGTGCTGTACTGAATGCTGCCTTGGTAAGGCCAGAAGAGTCTTGCAGAGGAGTTACATCACCAGCCCTCTGTCATCAATCTCAAAATGTGGCTAAACCAAAGCCAACCCGAGCACTGCACTCACCCCTGATCTGTCTCACAGACCTACACAGGGTCCTGTGCTCTTCTTTTCAGGTATTCCAGAGGTTTTATCAGGTTTATCATTTACTGCAGAATCCTGCCTGGATGGGCCCCAGAGCATGGTGTGGTGGGTGCAGGGCACCCCACGGGGCCACCCAAAAAGGGGGTGCTGCTGGGGTCAGGGAGGGGCTGTGAGCTGAGATGTGGGGGCCAGGCTGGCCCAAGGACCAGGGCAGCAGCAGCCCTGTGATCCAGGGCCCTTCCAGAGATGCTGGGTGAGGTGACCTGGAGGGGACTCTGGTGGCACCTCAGGAATTGTCTGCTGCCTGAGCACTGGCTTGGAGCAGCAGCACACGGATTGTTCAGGCTTTTTGGAAGTCAGATCTCCAGAGTCAAGGAATAGCTGCTCTCTACAGGAAGGGAAACAGCAAAAGAGATTAATCTTCTCTAAGGCAAGTAAGTGTTCAAATAAAATTCACTACTTAGTGAAATGGCTGCTATTAAAGCAATAGCCTCTGAACCTCCTGAGTGTGGCTTTGCTTTAAGCACAGCCTGCACTGACAATTAGGGGACCTGTGGCTGATGTAACTGAGACCCCACAGGGTAACAGAGACCACAGGGAACTCAGTCAAACACAAGGATGGGAATTCCAGGACTGGAATCCTCATGAAACCAAGACAATCCTATTAGACTTCACTAATTATTTCCCAGTAAAACCATGGCAGTCCTACCACATAATTTTTGGAAGTGGGAATCACTCAGGAACCTCAGCAAAAGTGCATGAGATTTTTTTCCTGTTGGACAAGGAGATGCCAGAAGTCCCCAGTGCTGCCTTGCTAATCCTTAGTGCCAAGGTTGTGTTGTCCTGCAGTGCTGATCACCAGGGCCGTGGGGGTCTGCACTTCCAAATTCTCCTGTGAGTTACACAGGAAAGGTGATGAGGGCAAGGATGGAGTGCACCCCTCTGCTTCACAGCAGAGCTCCATATGCTGGGACAGGTTGCAGAAAAACCTTGAACTTTATTTTATAGCTATGCTTGGAACAAGGTTTAGGAAACACAAGCAGCTCCACTTTAGAGAATTGGAAAAGTGTCTCCTTGGGAATAGGGCTGCATTAGCAGGGTGTTTTGGCTGATTAAGTGAATTTGCATGCAGATTTTGCTGTTTCAACAAAGAAAAAAGAGAAGATTTTTCATCCTTCTTGGCTGTTAATTTTTCCAGAATTTGCCTGCCAGGGCAATTGTTTAGGATGGCGAGCGATTGAGATCTGTTTTGCAAACAGAAGTATAATGAGGTTTTAATATCTGGTATTTCCACAGCAATACCCTCAAATCCCCATAAGATAAAATACAGTCAGGAAGAACGGCAGACATCTCCTGGGTTGTCACCAAGAAGTTTCTGGCTTCGGTGCTTTTGTGTGGTTTTCAAAAAAACCCCGAAATGAGATGTGAGATTATAATGATCCATGATGGCAACACAGTGCTCATAATGAGAAAACAATGCTCTTTGGACTTCCACCCAGGGCAGCACCCACCTCTTCCTCTCTCCATCCCTCTGAGTAGCTGAATTAAAAACAAAATAGGAGCTGGAGGAGGCGCGGTGCCCACGGGCAGGAGGAGCAGCCCCAGCCCCGCGGCCCCGCTCCTGAGCCGGAGCGCCCTGGGCCCACGCCAGCACCATCACGGAGGATATTGGATCATTTTTTGCTCTGACAACAGGAAGCCCGAGACAAGGCATTTCCCATTCTCGTTCCAGCATTATATGAATGGCCTTTTAAAGAAGGAATGTCCCACAAAGGAGTGGTTTTAACAATGCCCCTGCTCTCTCTGCACTCGGCTGCGTGTGCTCTTCACAAATCAGAGCAATGCTGCTCATCAGGGCTTCCTCTTCATGGCACTGACCATGAGACCACCTGCATTGGGAAAAACAACCCTTTATCTGGGGCTCTAACACTGATGGTCCTTACCTGGCACATTTCCAACAGGACATTGGAGTTGAGGTCCAGGTGCTGCACAGACCAAGTGTTTAACTTCAGTCACAGAGGAGGGAACATCCCAGCCATGCTGGGTTCTCACTTCTGAGGTCCCATCACCTCCTAGCTGAAGAGATTTCTGCTATCCTGGATGCCCAGGGAGAGTCCCTACCAACTCTGGCCCTGCTGTCTGACTCTCCTTTCTCCTTTTGCAATCCCCCTTTCTCCTACCTTATCCTCTTCTGCAAACTCCTTTTGTCTCCAAATCTCTCTCCCTACCTTAGTCCCTTCTGACACTGTCTCTAGAATAAGGTCTCATGTTCAGCACCTCGATTTACAGAACAGCTTAGACTTCTCCCAGTCATTATGTCAACAGCTGGACCCATGAGAGGATAACTGATGCTTTCACTACTGCCCATCCCTCCCTTCCCTGTAGACATGGATCCTGGCTGCCTCCAGACACACTGTCCATTAATCAATGCTTAGCTAAGTAATAAATAATCCCTTTAAACTCTTTTTGCAAGTCTTCCAGCCTTTGAACTGCTCTGTAAACTTTGCTCCAGTGCATCTTGGAAAGAAGATTTAAATGATTCAAATATTGCCTGAATTTTTCATGGGTCCTCTGCAGAGAGGTGACATTCATTTGAACAATCAGCTTTCATTTGCACCACGTGGGAAATGGGACAAGGAAAAGTTGAACTTTCTCCTCAGGGTCATGCAACAGCCTAGACAGAGATGTAGTTCCTTGACCCTGGTCCCAGTCCTGGCCCCAAACCACATGGCAAGTAGATATCTATCTCTTTAGGAGGATTGCCATGCTGATCTCATCACTGGCATCTCACCCTCCCTGCTTTTTTATCTCTAATTATGTACTGACACAATTATCCTTCATTACAGAGAGTGCCCGCTGTGCACACACAGACAGGGAGACCAGCCCTGCACTGCAGCTGGGCCATGCTTTATTCTGTCTGCAGCAAGATTTACCCACCAGCAGCATTTTTTAACTATTGAGTGTAATAGAAACCAGTGAGGGGGTGGGTTTGTGTTTGCTGGGTAGAGCTGCCCTGGTGTCAGCGTTCACAGTTCATCCACAAAGATACAAATTGTTTTCATTTCTTCTCCCTTTTAGCGTTTTCTGCAATATTAAGTTTATCATTAGACATGATAAACCTGCTATCAACTAAAGCTTTCTGCGTGGTTCAGGGCACTTTCCCATGTCATCTACCTGTATTTATTTCTCCTTTGCAAGGATATAAATAGACAAAATGCATGACCTGAGGCAATCTGGGTATGGCAACCACTTCTGAAGTCACCAGATGGAAATCAATCAGATTTTAACTGCATAAGAGTGAATAAGGATCCCAGGCTTGATGACTGCCATCCACTGGGTCATCCATGAGTGAGATTTTGCAGAGGAGAGGGGGCTGAGGTGGAGCCCCACACCTTCCCTCTGTGCTGTCCAGACACTCCAGCCTCCTTTCCCCCAGTGAGGTGTGGGTGCTGGGATGGCACCAGTCCCTGGCTGACCTTGGTGCTCCTGCAGAGACCTCCCTGCCCAGGGACTGCCTGTCCTGCCAGGCTGCACAGTCAGGGCCATTCCCTGGCACTGAGAACAGCTCCTGCCCACACCTGTGCCCCTGGCATCTGCAGGAGGGAGCCAAGGGCTCTGCTCTTGGGGGCCCAGGGTCCTTGGGTGGCTTCTTGTGCCTCTGGTTACAAACAGCTCCAGCCCAAAGCCAATGGCCTTTCACTGGCACATGGCACCTTCAAACAGCTGAGGCATTTGGTGACAGGAGAATACGGGTCTAAATCAGTCACAGCTCAGTGTTTAAATAACTCTGTTTGTATCTTGGTTCCTGCTTTGTTTCATCTTCATTTGTGGAGTCAGTCTGAGAGAAAAAGGAAAGAAAGAAAGAAAGAAAGAAAGAAAGAAAGAAAGAAAGAAAGAAAGAAAGAAAGAAAACCAAACCAAACCAAACCAAACCAAAACAAAACAAAACAAAAAAGCCCCAGTTCCTGGTATAGCATAAACCTCTGTTTTAGCAGCTGAGGGTGTGAACCTTTATGTCTCATAGCAGAAGGGGACTTCTCTGCTGTCAAGAGCTGGATTTCCCATTTAATTCAGTCCTCTGTCCTGCTGCCAAGGGAATGGGTTTCAGATTCCTCTGAATTTTCTTGGATGAATGGCTAGACCATGCTGGTTTGCAAACTTACTAAAAAAAGGAGGCAAGGCTGTGTTTTCATTTGCTTGTATTGTTTTAAGCAAGTTGATATGTTCCACAAATAAAGATATTCTTTGTTTTTTGCATAACAGTAAAAGAAATTGGGAAGATGAAGCTCCAGAAAATCCATCAGGAATTCCCCAGCCTGGTTTTTAATCTGTGTCACCTCACCAGGAGTGAGGTGCTTTGTGACTGTTTCATATTTTGATAGTGCTGTATTTTATGTGCCATTTATCAGGTTTTGGCACCATCAGAAAAGCTCTAGTGAAACATTTTTGTGGAAGACAGAATGGGAGGAGGACTGAATGGGAGGTGGACAGGAAGATGATTCTCCCCTGACTCGGTGGAAGAAATGAAAAATATCTCCCATAAAAAAGAAGTGAATCTGCGAGTTCACAGGGATGTAATGCAATCTGCCTGTGGCTCTGCCATGCACTGTGCTCAGAAACTCTAAAAACTCTCCTTTTTATTTTCTCTTTTAGAGTCAAGAGAAGCTGTGTAATATTTACACCCTTGTGGAACAGAGGAGAGGAGTGAGTCATCACACTTATCTCACCACAGTCCCTGACAGCAGCATCTGAGGCACTGGGCAGCATCACTGACCCAGAGCAGGGTGGCAGAGGCAGCACAGGGGCAGCCTCTGCAGGAGCAGACCCACGTCAGCCTGCTGGGCAGCACTGATGCACACCAAGAAATCCTGCTACTGCAGAGCCTGGATCTCTCTGGACACCTTCTCAATTTGGGGCACACTAATAAAGATTTGAGGACTCTTCAAGCAATTTTTGTTTTTAAAGGAAGTTTTGGGCAAAGCCCAAACAGCTTTGGTTTGGTGAGTCAATGTTTCTTTCAAGCTTTTCACCCCACTTGCAACCTGATTGGTAGCAAAGTGTACTTGAAGGACTATTTTCATATGATCCTTGATGTTGTTCCAGCAGATCAGTGTAACATTAGTCACCATGCAGAGCAGAACCAGCTGGAAAACAGCACAGAAGCCGTGTGTTGCTCTTGTTCAGAGTTCAGAGAAACACTCAGACACAGCTCAGCATCCAGCTCTATCAATGCACCTTAAAATTGATCTTTTGTTCCTAATCCTGCCTTCTCTGGAGATAACGTCCAGTGAAATTGCTCTAACTTTATTTGTGTTGGTCTAATGCTGATCAAAGATCAGGATACTTTCACATACAGAACATTATGAGATAAAGACCAATCTTAGAACCAGAGAGAGTGCAGAGTGTGCCATGTCCTTTCATAATGAGCTGTGACAGGAAAATAAAATTACTTGTCTAATACTTCTGAATCTGGGAGGACTGAAGAGAGGTTCCAAATAGGTCCCTGTGTTACTTTGCTCAATGAAAATTACATTATTTTATCATGTTTTCATACTAAAAGATTGGTTCATATCCTTTTGCATATCAGTAGCAACATTTCTAGTTCAGCATTCAGGGCCTTTTATCTCCCCTACCACTCCCCATATCCATTTCCCCACGGAGAAGCTCCCAGCACTGAGCTGTGTTATCACTGTCAAGAAAGCACCTCGATATTTGAGTGTTGTATCACAGCTGCCTGTAACACAAAGTTGAGCTGCTCGGGACAGCCCTGACACGCACATTTAGGGAGTGATTTGCCTAAAACAAGGGAAAAGAGATGGGCTCTGATCTCTGCTACTGAACCTTCCCACAACCTCCTGCCAGCCCTTCCACCCTCCTCCAGTGCTCAGCTCTGCCTCTCACTTTTCCCCTGGAGCACTGTGGATCCCTACATCTCTTAATAAAGCAGCACGTTTTGTTCTTCCCCCTGCAAGATGTCTCACAGTTTGGGATTCAGGAGATGAGGCAAGAGGTAAGCAGGTCGGTTTTGGATGGTCTCACAGTTTGCCACTATGCCAGAGGAAGGTTAAACCAAAATGAAAAGCAAACAGCACCGAGCAAACTGGAGGTGATGATGGGAGTGAAAACGAACACTTTGGGGGCTGCCAGATATTTTTTGGGCCACTCTCAACCTACCAGCTTTGCTTTCCGTTGATTTATCACCTTATTGCTCTCGCTATCAGGATGACGGACTCTCTCAAGCATCTGATAAGGAGGGAGACTCTTCCGTGGTCTCCCATACACTGCACAGCTCACACTGGTGGCCCAGCAGGCTGTGACAGTGTCCTCCTGCGTGTCTCCAGAGAGAAATGACAACTGAATGTCGCACAGAAACTTTGGTGCCATCTCTGAGCGTTGCTGAGAGGTTTGTGACATTTGGCACGTTCGGGGCTTGCCGCTGCCATACCCCGGGCTTTTCACAGGGCTTTAATTCTGGATCTATGACAAGTTCCTTGTACTTGGGCAGTACATCTCAAAGTTTGCCTTTCTATCCCCCACCTGGCCGTGGCTTGGACTGCAGTGCAGAAGAGAAGCCTTTCTCTCAAGGAACAGGGTAACAACGCCCTGGAGACTCTGGTTCTCAGGTTCGGGCTGTACCTGGCACCTACATTTGCTCTGTGTACCACTTTCTGAGTGTGCCCCTCTCGTGGGAAGGGTCACATGTTAAGAAATAGGCCTCCTCTAATTAGCCAAATTCAAACTGTAGAAGTGAGTGGCTTTTCCACAATGCAGCATTTACATTTACCCAGGAGCAGTACCCCGGGTACTTGGAAGCTGTCAAGAAGGTTCTCACCTTCGCTCTGGGAAGAGATCAAGTAGACAGTTAATATAAAATTTCCTTTTATTCTTTTATATTTGCTTATTGCCTCTCTCTTTTCAGCCCATTAGGAAATAAGGTCAGCATCACCTCAGAGAGTACCTGTCATGCTGTTTTGCTGTCCCCTACTTCTTTTTGTTCACCAAAAGCCATTCTGATCTTGTCTGAGCTTTGCCTCAGCCCTCACATCTGGAGGGTTCATGTAGTGAGGAGCCAGGAAGACTGCACAAAGAAAAGGCACATTCACAAAACAGGAAGGGTTTATTCCCTTTAAAATTCTTCCTGTTATTTTATTTTCAGTGAAGATTTGAAAATTCTCCGACAGAAAGACCCTGGCCACGAGGCAGTGTAGTATTTTCCCAAGTCTCTTCCCAAGCTCTTGTAGAACATTGAGTCCTGCTGTAAGGGCTCCATCTTCCCTGATGCAATCAGTGGTCTTTCCAGAAAAGTTTTCATTTTGATGCTCCCAAATTCTCACTGCTCCACAGGCTCTTCAGGCTTGGTAATAATGTCCAGTGAAAAGTCTTCTAACCTGCTGAGCTAACCTGCTCTCTGGTGTGAACTTATAAGTCCTGCTGCCTCTCTGGTATCGAGTCCAGGCTTGTCAGTAAGTGACTCTTCTTTCTGGAGTCCTACATGCTGAAAGCAGATTTAGTTTCATGATTGTTTCCCATGAAACCCAGCTGACTCCTAGTCCTGGGAAGAAGTAGGTCGTATTAGCGAGGCTAACAGGATTAAGCACAGTTCAGTAGGACACTCAGATGGCCACGGATTTCTGCCCTGCTGACAAGCACCGTGCAGCACATCAGAAAGTGCCAAATGTCCCTGACAAAGGAAAAACTTAAATTCTCCTTCCTTTGCTACGTACCTAATTCTACCTTGCATAAAGAGAAAACCGGGCAATCTCACGATGGGGTCCTGGGAGCCCTGCGACAGAGGATGTAAAACGATTCCCATTTTACCCTTGCCTTATCTCTTTATGCATTACTCCTGGAAACCCCCACCGGCAGAGCGGGAGCTGGGAGCGTGTGGGGGATGCGGGGCCGGGCACAGCCACAGCCCTGGCTCCATCAGCCCCCGGAGCCGCA
Source organism: Aegithalos caudatus (assembly GCA_013389925.1). NCBI lineage: Eukaryota > Metazoa > Chordata > Aves > Passeriformes > Aegithalidae > Aegithalos > Aegithalos caudatus. The sequence goes on along the minus strand of WEIU01006277.1, from coordinate 848,022 downwards.
GCGATCGCATCCTCGCCACCGCCTCTAGAGGGTAGGGCAATCATGAGGCTCCACAGGGGCAGGCTGGCTGAACAGTGCCATTTCAGGCTCCTAAAAGCTTTAAAATTTCCTTAGCAACCCTGCACAAAAATCTGCCAGTCAGTGCAGCCAGCCGGCAGACCTGAGACTGGTGATGCAGCAGTTTCGCAGCGCGCTGCCAGATTCATCCCGCTCCAAACATATTCATAGCAGTCTCATGGACGTCCCAGGACTGCTTTGGCAGCAATTGTGCGGGATAAATAAAGCTCCCATTGTTGCAGATGACTCTGCTTTCAATTGCACGGGAATCCAGGCCAGCGGGGACTTCTGCCTGATAAAGGCTCGCCCATTTCGCACATTTGTGCCACTGCTCTGGTAATGCAGGGCTCAGCTGCAGCGCTACACTGCACCTCCCCGAGTTTATTTTGGGGCAGCTGTTTCCTAGTCATTTGCAGCACTTTTCTCAGCAGCTACACCTCCACTATAGTGTTTAATTCTTGTGTCCCCAGCCTCGCTGCACTGCCATTTGAACAGGCAGGAGTTGATATATTCTCGGCCATAGCTAGGTCTGGGTCTACACATAAAAACAGAGGGTGTCTTTGCCTAAGAAATATTTTTGGGGAAGAAGGGCTTATATCATGAGATATAAAACTATAATCAAGGACTGGTGTGATTTCTGAACTATTGAGTGGAAGGAACAGTGTTTTTTTTTCTATGATATGCCTTGACAGAAAGTCTTTTTGTAATTGAGGATGAGCTGTGAATGTTCACTTACAGCAGTCCCGATCATGACCTCTGAACATGCCTGAAAACTCCTTGGATTTCACTAGCTGTAAATATTCCTTTCATAGAAGAAATTAAAAGGGCCTGATGCAGATGTTTGCATTCTACCTTAACTTAACAACGCATTTATTTGCCCCTCCAGCGATCTAGGGAACAATTACTGCTCCTGACTCATGTACAGCCTGAACAGCACAGAGATACAGCCTCCTCGGAGAGAAATACCAGTCCATCTTCATTTGCTTAACTACCTTCCTCCTAAAACACTTCAGAAACTGCATGCAACTTCCCTGCAACAGAAATTTCTCACTAGTAGGCACCTGAATAATTACAAGTCTTATTGAAAATTTTATTCCAGCAATCTGCTCTGCCTATACAGCATGTGTGTTTGAAGCTAATCAGAGCTCAGAAGGCAGTTTATATAAATCAGCCTGGGGATGGTAATATGATAGCAGCCGTGCTTGTTTATAACACAGCCTTCTACATGGTGCAAAGTCTGAGTTTGATTGTTTATAGCAGCAATGAAAAGCCATGCCTCTGCCTTGCCCTTTGATTGCTCGTCTCATCTGAACCACTGAAAGCTGCAAAAAATTCCAGCAGCACTTTCTTCTAGGTGTTTAATCCACTATGCTGCAGGCTGTGGAATAGGGAAAAATAAAAAGCACTAGAGTTTAGGTAGGCAGTTTTTTTCAGGAGTCTAACCTCCCTCACAGGGGCCAGAAGGAGTGTCAAAGCACGTGTCTCTCTCTGAGACTCTGGGACAAAGCTCCCCATGGCCCTGCAGAGCTGGCTGCAGCCAGCCACACACAGCCCAGCTGGGCTCACAGGGCAGGCAAGGAGTGGAATGGGGACTGTGAGAGAGTCGTTTGTTTTCCCACTTCTCTGGATGCCAGACGTCTCAATCTGCTTGCAATTTGGGGAGGGAGAGATCCCCAGGGGAGCAGGAGGGAAAGGAATGGAGGAGGCTGCTTCCTATGCTCTCAGCATGGCAACCCACTGAGAAACAAGGGAAGACAGACAAGAAACTTGCTAAAATACAGTCATTTATGTCTAAGGACTCTACAAAAGGGAGAAATGTTGCTTCTAAGCAATTCTCTAGGAACAACAGAAATGATGAGACTTGGTTTCTGCACATTGTCCCGTGCAGATCAGATTCTCTGATGTCTGATAGCACAGTTGTGCTCTCCTTGCAGCTTTTATAACTGGGGAGGCATGGTGGGGTTCTCCCCTGCACAGCATGGTATTGGAGTGACACACAGAGCACTCTGGATGTATTCATTTGGGAGCTGATCTCCTTGCTGCTTTGGAGAAAGATGACAAACGTGGGGCACAGCCTGACCCCTGACAGACACGCTGAGGACCAGAGCAGAGGGCACTCGCTCACTGCTGGGAGGAGGGTGGCACACCCGACCTTGGTCCCAGGCAATAACAATTAACACCACGTGCCTGACTTGGGGCTCACCTCTGCTTTTCCAAGCCAAACAGAAAGCTTTTCCCTAACAGGTTCTCCATGGCCCTGCTCCAGCCACGCAGAGCACACGTGGCTGGCCAGGGAAGCACAGAGCCCTTCCCAGCACTCCTGGTCCATCCCAGATGGAGGAGCCCCAGAGCTGAGGTCACCAAGTACCCCAGCAGCTGGCACATGCCCTTCTGAAGCTCTGAGTGAACAAATCACTCCTGAGTATACAATGAACAGCCCATGGGCAGGGCTGGCTCTGCAGGGAAGGTGTCACTGTCCCCATGAGCACAGCACGGTGGGTCACGGCTGTTGTAAAGGCTACCTGAAAAGCCACCTGAGGCTGGTCCTGAACATGACCATGGTTTATGGTCATTGTTTTCCCCTTTACCGTGCTTCTCCAGGAATGTGGTGTCACCTGAGATTGAGAGGATGCACCCTGGGGCGTGTAACAGCCCCAAACCTCATGGGCACTGAATCCATGCATTGGCTGTGCTGAACTGCTCCAGAACTTGAGGGTGTCTCTTGCAGAGCCTGTAGCATGTTGGCTATGTGAGCTTTGCATTTATTTTGTCATCAGACTCTCCTGTAGCTCCTGGGAGGGGGATGGCTGTCCTGGGCTCTTCCTGCAGGATGGGCTGCTGCTGGAGGGGGAGCTGCTGTGTGATCCTCTGCTCTCCTGCTCCAGGCTGTGCTCTCTTGTGAAAGACCAGGATATTCAAAGGACATGCTCTAGTAATTTTATTGGTTCCCTTTATCAGTTTTCAGCATCCATCTTTAACCTTAATTATATATTTATATTTCTGGTGACTGTAACAACTGCCTTCTCTCAGTACTGCTGACAGCAATAATGTAGATACACAGATGTATTTGCCTCCTTGGTGCACAACAAAGAGTTTAAATCCATAAAGAAAAATTAGACTTAGAACTGCTATTTTGGTATTGGCCTTTTTTATTAGAGTGAGATACAAATCACAGAACTCTTAAATTTTTTTTTAGGCTGCTGCCCAGTCCCCTCTGTTCATGAATTAGCTGGCATGTCTCCTAGTTCACCATCAGTGTGCTGAGATGCTGATAAACCTTACAGCAAATTATTTTGGGAGTGCGAGTAGGTAGTCTGAATTTGTGAATTTTTAATTCCAGATATATCTCAGAACCATTCTGTCTTTCTGTGACAACATTCCTCTGGGACAAACTGAGATTGCCTACAGGTTACTGCTATCATTTTGTGCTTCTTTCACTTACTTAACCTATTTTTCTGCCTCCTGGATTCAACCATTAAGCTATCCAGTCCTTCAAGGAATGATTCAAACTTCCTAACAGGTAAGTGATTGATATTCAAAGACTTGTATTTCTTGGGAGCAGCTGTTCTACAGGGCCTCTGCAATACCTGGATGTATTTATTTATTTCCAGTGTAAGGGTTAAGGAAGCGTCCCCAGCAGCAGAGGCCACAGTGGCTGCTGGCTGCAAGCCACCACACAAACACCTCCCATTTGTAACATCACCACTCAAGTGTCTTTTGCACAGTAAAAACATTTAGCAACCAACACAGGCCAGAAGGAGTTTATGTGAGTCACTGTCCGACACAATAAATGTCAAAGGTGAGCACCTAGTAAACTGCAGGGGTTTTAGGATGTCACCAAAAGTGGTTTTGGGAAAAGAATCTCCATAAGTGCTAAAGTAAAGCAAGGTGGCAGGTCTGTATGGGAGGATGTGGTCGACACTCTTCCTGCTCTAACAGCCAGTCTTCCTCCTTTTCACTCACATGAGCCTGCTTCATGTAACTTCCATGGTGAGTTTTCTGTATGCAAACTCACAATTACTACAATATGTGTGTAATTGGTTGTTCTGATAATTGTGTGGCTAAATCATGTCTCCATAAATAAAGCAGGAAGGATCACACCCCATCAATCTAGGAAAACAAATGAAAATAAGATTTTCTACATAAAGTTTTGTTAAAAGACTTAATTCCCTCAGTCTCAGAAGCAGACAGAGCGCTCATCTCCTGCTCCCCTCTGGTGCCAGCTGGTGCTCCCAAAGGGATCCTCCCATCCTGGGCTTTGTCAGATGGGCTCCAGCAGTACTTGCTTGGTGTTAGGAAACCTGAGATTTGTTATTTTGTTAATTGATCCACTTCACAGTCTGTCTTTTGGAAATGGAAAGAAGTGGATTGAAAAATAACCGAGAAAGAACGAGGAAGCTCCTTTGGGCAGGAACAGTCAGAGAGCTGATGGAGCCAGAAGAACGGGAAGAACAATAGGCCTTTGTCCTTCTCACGTTTGTTTTCCTTGAAGTCTGATAGCCCAAGGAATGACTCCCAAACCAGCCTTGGTTCCCTCCAGTTGCCTCATATGATGTTTTCTGGTGGGAATTTCCAAAGTGCTCTGAAGATTTAAGCTTTGAAAAGTTTCGGCTTCCCTGACAGTTAAAAATGCTGTGCTTTTGTTTTTGTTTTCTTTTTACCAAAAAAAGTGATTTTTAACTAAAATAACAGGGAAAGAAAAGTAATGAGCCTGAATTTTATGTAACAGAGAATGAGGAGAAGGTGACTGTGGGAGCATAGGCATTGCACAAGGCACATGTGTTGGCACAGGTCTCCCTGTGGAACTGCAGCTCCCTGGCAGTGCCCAGACCCACCAGAGGCAGAGAACCAAGGCTGGGCACACACTGCCCAAACACACAGATCCCTCCTGGAGCTGCACCCTGGCACAGCCCCTGGGCACCTGCCTGGCTGCCCTGCTCTCAGGAGCCCATCCACACCAGGACTTTACCCTACCCTTGGAGATTCCCTTCCTTTCAGGCCTGGGCTCCCACTCCTGCCTCCTTCCACCTCCACACTAAGATGTAGCTCCCCTTGCTCAGCCACCAATTCCCAGAATCACAGCTGTTCCTGCAAGTCCTCAAGAGTCAGCTAGAGTCCTTCCAGCTGTGGCTGCTCCACGTTTCCTTGCTGCTGTGTATATCTATGTCACTCTTCTGTCTCCTCCATTGGGGCAGATTGAGGGTGTCCCATGGACACTGAAGGAAGATGACTCCAGCCTGGATTGGCTGGAGAATTAATACAGAATTGCAGCAGCCCCAGTGCTGAGTCACAAAAAATTGTCCTTGTTTTGAGGGCAGTGACACCTGGCAAGAGGATGGGAAAGGTGAGCACAGTGGTGACCTCTTTAAACATACTGACCTTGGCAACAAAATATTTCTGGGGCTGTGTGATACTGCTATAAATTACTATTCAAACACACAGGGAATGAGGACATTGGACTGGAAAAAGTATCCTACTCCCTTGTAGGGACTGAGAGATGATCAGTAGCAAGTTGGAAGAATCTTTGAAAAACAATCTATTTAATATCAAGTTGCTCTCACATCTAGCATCACTCCCTCTACTATAAGCAATTTTCAGCTCTCAAATTATAGGCTATAGAGAGGAAGAAATCAATTGCACTAGATTTGCAGGTCTGCAAATGGCCATGTGTGAAGTTATGCACAGGAATATCCCCTTTGGAAAGCTCTGTGAGCCTGAGGGCATCAGGGCTCATCCTCTTCCAGCTATACCTGTGCTGGCTGAGGCATTGTCTGCCTTCCTCAGGTCCTGAGTGTGCAAGACTGCTTCCTACTATTTAAAACCCTTAAGGCACAGGCTTCCACCTTTTTCCTGGAAAAGGAAAGGTGTGTCCATGATTTTGTACCTAGCATTAATAAGGCATTTTTCATATACTCAGTCTAAAGTTTCTGAAAATATTCTTTCTCCTCTCCTACCTTTACTCAAATTCCCAGAACAAATAATAGCCTTTTTTTTTTTTTATTTTGTACCTGTGTGAATCAGAAATATTCCACAGAATAACCCATTTCTGAATTAATATATACATGGTTTCTCCTAGTTGTTGCTTATTCTCTAATTCTGGTTAAGCGTTAGTGCTGTGAATGCCCAGTGAGATTTTACAGTGTACTAGCAACACCCAAACAGCATTGACTGTGGAACAGCAACTCCTTAAAAAACAAGGCTGGAGGAGAACATTTAGATCCTCATTTCAGTGAAGATTCTCAGTTCTATATCTTGGCTTCTCAGAATGAATTAACACAAGCCTTTATAACCCAGAGAGGTGGTGGCTGGGTACATGTGCCAAGCACAAACTGGTGCTGCTGATCAGATGCTCCATGCAGCTCCCAGTTTGAGCAGGAGTCAATGTTTTATCAGAGAAATAAATCAGAGGGCAAAAAATAAAAGAGGATGAGAGTGGGAAGGAAGTCTCAGGAACAATACAGAAGCTACAAAATCAATATCCTATCAGACTCTCCTGTTAAAGGACAGGAGTGGAGAGTCTCTTCAGAGAACTCAGCTCTAGTGAGTGGCTGCCCTCTCTAGAGGGCTGTCTGGACTCTTACTCCTGGACTATCAGGAGGTGACAAAAAAGAAGCTACAACTATGAGAAAAACCATGTCAGGATGGAATTATTGGGAGAAAGGGATGGATACAGAAATCAAGTCACATTTGAAACAAAAGGTGTGGAAACTCAGAGAGATTTCCATCATAGCATTGCATCCTCTGAAAGATGTATGCAAGGTTACAGCAAAAGCAACTCAGAGCTAAGGAATGTTATCCTGAAACAGATTAAGTTTCTACTGGCTTGAAAATCTTGACTTCTATAATATCAGAAACAATTTCCACAGCACTGGATGACTAAAATAGGATTTCTTACTGTAGACCAAATCTAAAGCATAATGGTTTTGTAGAGGCATGGAGAAAGTCCACATTGCTCACCTTCAGTGGCCTTCACAACTTTACCTCTGGTTGCTAACAAAAATTCAGAACAGGGCTTCATTATAAGGTTCAGGGTAAAAATGGCAAAGTGTCTCAAGTCTCCTCTTTGCAGGGACTCTCAGACGACTTCTCTGCAGCACTCTACCATTTAAAATCTGAAAGATGATAAAGAAGTGACTGATGCATGAAACTCACTTGAGGTCACACAAAAAAGTCTTTAAGAAACCAGACAAATGATTGGATCCAAAGAAGTCAGCAATAGCAGGCCCTTATAAAGACCCTAGAACAGAGCTTTTTGTAGGATTTTTCAAAAATACACATGGCCATATGAACTCACAACAGTGTCTCAAGAGTCTACCTTGGAGTAATTCAGTTCAGGCATGTTCATTCAAAAGTTGTTGGCATTTTTACATCAAGGAGCCAGACTGCTTGGATGTACTGCTTCCCACATGTCTTGGGGAAGGTCAGTGCCCTAACTTGGTGCTGTGTTGGGCTAAATCACCTAGGAATCATCAAATGAAAGCACCAGTTCCTCTTCACTTGCAGCTCTAGGTCTTCCCAGGCTTGAAATCCAGCTGATCACTCAAAAATCTCCTCATTCTGATCAAAGGGCAGAAGCAAAAGGTTTGTCTTTGACAGAAAGCTCCTGACAAGAACTTTAAATATTCCAGCCTCCTGGGGCTTGGGCTGTGTGGAAAGATGGCTTTTACTCCTTCAGCTTCTGCTGTGGAGGATCCCTGAGACTGATTTCCTTGAAGCTACTCAGAAGCATAAAATGCTATTAATAAATAAGAACCCCTGTCCCTTGCTGTGACCAGAGCACTCAGATGAGTCTGTGACTTAGCCCCTGGCAGAAACATACAGTTTGATGGAGAGAGTTTATTGGGCCTATGGACCAAAACATGAAAAAGCTGTGCTATTGAGCCTTTAGAAGCACCAAATTAAGTCTTTTGTAGAAGATTCTGATTATTAAGCTATTAAAGAAAAGCTTTTTGAAGTATCAATGCACTCTGAGCATTGAGGCAAGAAGTCTAATGAGCACCACCAGTCTGCCAAAACACCAGAGTAGCCTCCAGAGCAGCCAGGGAAATCAAGTGTCCAAGCAGGTTCCTACATTCATCATAACACTCCAGGCAACAGCCTTCAGCTTTGGCAAAGCTGTGGTGATTTGGGGAGGACTTCCTTGCCAGGCACAATCAGGAAGAAATTATGAGGGACATGAAATATTCATATACATATACAGACATATATCATATATACATGTACATATGCTTGCTGGAAAGAGTATAGGAATCAGAGGAATATTGTGTTTTTTGTTTAATGCAGCAACTGCAGGATCAAGCCAAAAAGTTATTGAAAAGTATCTTGTCCTAGAGATCCCAGACTAAGAAGTGAGTTAAACTGAAAAATTATCAAATTCAGAGTTTTCTGTGCATAGCAAATCTGAAAAATAAAAGTAGTAATTCTCTTTCCTTCCCACGCCCTTCTACTACTGACTACACCATGCAACAGAAGTGTTTCAAATACAATATATCTAAAATTGCTCCAAATATCTTCCTCTGACCCCCTCCTAAGTTTTCTCAACAGAATCAAATGTTTTTTTATTGTTAAAACCCAAGCTCAACCAAAATGTAGCCTGAGTGAAAGGCCAATTCACTCCTCCTCCAGTGGCCCCAGGAGGGGCTGCCCAGAAAGCAGAGTGTGCTGAAACACTGCAGCCTGCTCTAAGCTGTGGTGTCAGCACCAGCTGAAGGTCTCCTAATCTGACAACGAACCAGCTTGATTAAATACAAATAATAGTCATGGTTAAATATTGAGGAGAAGGGCAGGTAGTTAGATGCCACACTGCCACACTTGGCTTTGACTTCATCACTGTGGAAATGTTAATTCATGCTCCCTTCTTGCTTCCCACACTACTGTCAGTTCTCCTTCTTTGTTCTTAAAAGTCCAGCTTCCCAAACTCCTCTGAATGCAAACCTCCACTGATAATAGGAAGAAGTGCAATTATGTGATTCCATCAGCAAACAACTCCAGTTTCAGTTCCAGTTCAGAATCCCAGGTAAATTAATCCTTCCTATTTTCAAGTCTTCAAATGCAATTGCCTGAAGGAGCCTTCCAGATGCTTATCTCTGTGCTCCAAGCCCTGCTCTCTTTATTACTCTAATTGATATCTTCCTCCTCTCTGCAACAAGCTGCAAAATCCAGGCATTGCTGGGGTGAGAAACTCCTCCTCCTCCTCAAAAAACTCATCAAGAGCAGTTTTTAGCAATTAACACTCAGTTTCTGCTCAAATTCTGCAGCATTTACCTCTGAAAATTACCTTAAGGAGGAGGCAGCAAAAAAATCTCATTTGTTTCTCAAGGCCTTTATGACTAAAGACTAAAGATAGCTTTTTTTATTTTGTCCTGGGTTTTTGGGTGGATTGCACTTTGAGCTCTCCAGCTTTGCTGGAAATAGCATAGGAAAAATGGGAGGGTGACAACGGCAATAAGGTGATACCTGAACCATCAGAGGGCAGGGGGTTCTAATCAAACTACTTCTTCCTCCTACTGAACTCTAATTCTTAATAATAGGAGAGAACTTACTCTGGGCTAAATTCAGCAGTCACTTCTTTATCAAAAGCCAAAGGGCTTTTACTTCATGAGTTTCTTGAAGGAATTATGAAGCTTCATAATTCTGATTTTCTTTTAAAAAAACAGAAAAATACTTTTGTTCATTTTCCTGGGAATTTCTGACCTGAAATAAAAACTTGAGACACCAAAGGACACTGCATTGATTCTTGGATCTTTCTGCTCAGAGCTCCCTGCAGGATCAGGGCTCTCATTTGAAAGTGATAGAGAGTTCTGTCCTCTTGGACCTAGTTCTATTCACTTCAAAGCAAAAGGTGTGTCTTCCCAAGCTTATCTTTTAAAAGTTTCTCTCTGTTACTAGTTTTACTTCTATTTTATTCTCTCTCTAGGATTTTTTCTCTGCCACTTAATAAAAATGGATTAATTCAGCCAATGCTGTGACACTCGTATGAAGTAAAAATGCCAACTACAGATGTCACTTGCCTTGTTTATTTAGTCATTCTGTGACTACAGATTTTGTGAGGTTTGCTTGTGAAACAGTTTACAAGAATAATCTTCAATACTGGAATCTGATCCATCCGTGCAGACTCCACTGACTTCAGTGGCCCTGCTGCAGCTGATCAAATTGCAGGATCAGTTCCTACATTTGTACTGAACTCTGCCAGGTTGTAAATAACACATTGCAAAAGAAATCAAACCTATCCCTTAGTATACAACAGATTATTCTAATATGACAGATACAGATTGGATGTAGGCATGGCATCCCCTGGTTACGCTGTGCTTGCCCTGCTTTCAGTTTGTTAAACTGTCAGGATGAAGACCAAGGTGAAGAAGAACCAGCAGCAGAGAGGTCATCATTAATGTGGAATCTTGAAAGTAGGAAGGGATTTATGCAGGCAGGTTTTTCTTCTGAGGAAGAAGGCATAGGAAGGAGATAGGAAATTGCTGGAGTTAGATGGCAGGGTGAGTCTCAGGCTGATGCCTGGGCTGCCATCAGCCTCGCAGTACACAAAAGCTAAACTCAGCATCCAGGTTGTTATGTGATGTGCAGTCAGGCAAAGAGAGGTGATTTCAGAGAGCAGAAATGGCTCAAATTTTAAAAACTCAGATTTTTCAAGTTTTAATTTTTATTCATTTTCATTTTAACATTGTATTTTCCTTAACAGTTTGCCTAGCAGCACTAACACCTGGCAGAAAAAAAATCATTTTGTTTAGCAGAGACAGTACCTGCCTATCTTTATGTGCCTTTCCTGCAATCAAACAGAGAAACACATTTGTGGACACACAGTTAATGCCTCTAGTAAGCTAGGCCAACTTAAATGTGTGCTGTGGTCTTTTGGGTCAGGCATTTGGTGTTTTGCAGAGCAGGTGTCACAGGTGTGACACAGGTGTGACAAAGACAAGAACTGAAGTACCATCTCCTAAGTCTCAGAGTGGTACCTGAACTGGAAAGTTTCTGTTCTTGCTATGTTCAAGAATTCTCTGGGCAAAATGCACAGAAATTCTTTGGTATTCCAAATTGAATAGAAAAGTGGCCAAATGCCATTACAGATAATCCTTGTTTTTGATGGCAAAAATCAGGAAAATTAAAAATGAAAACATTTTTAGCAGCAGGGTGATCAATTGCTATGCTAAATGAAGAATTCACCTCATTTTCATCCCACTGCTCAATGCCACCTCTGTTGAGGTGTGTGATACAGGGATGGATGGACCATACAAATCATTATTTTTTTTCTAAAAAGGCCACTAACTCACTTTAATACACACACAGCTCACATTCTGGACTGGTAAAGTATCTTCCATTCCCTTTTTACTTTGGATGTCTATCACTGTAATAGACACTTTATACTTTAGAGTGTCCAATAAAATACGATGAGAAAAAAGAATCATTGGACTTTTCAAACAGAGACTGATGACCACCTACCATCTTAGGTGTAAACATTCAAGTTTTCAGCAAAACAATTCTGGTTTTATTGTGGAAATTAAAGTTTATAATTTTATTTTTTAATACTTAGGACATTAGGTGTGTCAACTGCCTGTGAAAGCCATATGAAGATTTTCGCTTTGAAAAACTGCTACAAAATATACTTTAAATCATGTAAATCTTTGAATTATGGTGTATCCAGTTGTAATGGGTTCACCACCTTTTATTACTAAGGAATAAGGATTTATATCGCTCCTTAAAATACAATGTTTGTGTGATTAAAGAGAAACCATCAAACCAAAGATCTCTCTATTGAGAATATCCTTGAAAAATATTGTAATTATGGATTATTTTACTCTAGTTTTCTGAGGAAACAAAGCCTAGGATATTGCACTGTCTGCCTGTCCATCAGTCTAAAAAAAAACCCCAGTCAGTAAAGGGGTAAAAAATTGAAGTGGGAAATACCTGCATAATTTGTGGAAATTGCTGGCACATTAAAGAACCATGGAATTATTGCAGCTTGGAGGGACTTTCAGAGGTCATTGAGTCCAGCCCTTGCTCAGAGAAAGACTGGGGTTATTTGGAGCCATTTGCCCTGGAAAGAAAAGCCATAAACGTCTGAGGTTATTGCAGGATATTGAGTGTTACAAAAGATAGAAAATACATTTACAGGGCATGAAACTTCATCCATCCCACTACTTGTGGAACAGGTTGCTATAGCTAAATACATACATTGCAGTCAAACAAATAACCTGGTTTTCCCAACTCATTTTAAACCTTTAACAACATTTTATGGGGTTTGCCTGTTGGCTTCCTGTCTCATGTGCTACAGGAGGCTTGTGATTGTTTCTTTCCCCACACTCAGCTTGAAGGTGTTTGCAAGAGCCACTGATCACCTGCTTCATCTGGAAGGTCTCTGGTCTGCAATTATGTTGATCTAGAGCACCTGGGACAATGGATATGATTTCTGGGTCCCTACATAAAGGCTCCTTTCACTCTTTCCAGGTACAAATCAACCCAGGCAGCACAGGCAATGGGGCAAAGCATTAGAAGGACCATGAACAACAGAATAGGGGGCTTCTGGCCACCATGAGATAATTTAAAACTATATTTATCACTGTAGCAGCAAGTGTCTCACTGTGCATATGTGAGATGGAGGAGAAAACCAGTGAGAGACCAGAAGAGGCTGCCTGAGTGGGGCACACTCAGTGTCTGGAGTGTGTCAGAGCCTGCTGGCACAGAGGCACGTCTGCATTAATGGATGTTCATCCACAAACACAGCAGAATGAGCTGCACAGGCAGCAACCCCAGTTCTGCTGGTTTGTGCATCTGCATTAAGGGTGTGTGCTGGTGTAAGTGCCCTGCTGTCATTAAATGGCTATACATCTTCTTAATTATAGACACCTGCACACATGATGGAGCACCATCCGTGGTGCTGGAAATGAGTCCTCACTGCCCGGGAGAGGCCATCTCCAGGCTGAACCAGGGCAGCAAATGGAGCCAAGTGGGAAGCAAGATTTCCTGCAGCAGGAGGAAATAAGCAGGCTGGCAGAAACACGCCTGGTCTGGCTGATTCTGCCACGGGGCACAGGATGGGCTGAGCACCCTCCTCCTTTCCTTCAGTTTTCCGCGGTTCCCTCCCACAGTTTTCCAAGCAGTGGCCGCTGAAGATGGGGGTACCCTGGAGTAGCACAGGATGAACCTCCCAGCTCTGCCACGGTCAGGATCTCTCTCCTGGAGGGCAGAGGCACAGGGAGACGCGGGGCTCTCTCTGGTTCCCCAAGGCTCAGCCTGGAGCAAACACGGGCTTGGGAGTGTTTTAAAAATAAACAGCCCGACTTGGATTTATTTTTACATTTCAGGGAGGCTGAGGAGCAGGTCAGCCTCTCCAAACAAAGCCCATTTCTTCAATGGCATTTTAAAGACGATAGCACCTCTTTAACTCCATCTCGTTAGGATGAGTAATGTGGAGGGAATGTGGCAGGCTGCAGCCAGTCCCAGCCCTACTGACCCCCGCACAGTCGGGACGATGCCCTTGGCTGATGCACGGCCTGGACCCGGGAGATGAGATCCCGTGCTCAGGTGCAGCTTCACCAGACTGCCCGGTGGGCAAGAGGCCAAGAGGGAGGGTGGGGAGACAGGATGGAGGTCTAACTTGGGAAGATTCTGTTAGTGGGTGTAAGAAATGAAAGGAAGGAATGAAAAAGCAAGGACAAGAATGGAAGGAATAGACACCTAGACTCTATTCATGATGTTGCTGCTAATAGTTTTTTGTAAATATCAGTAACCCATGACAGAGATGTGCCCAGCTTCCCTGCACAAGGAGTTTGCCATCAGAACTACAGTGGACAGGAGTCACAGGATGTGGTGTGCAGCGCAGAAACAGATTTGTAAGAAAATAGAGGCATTTATGGGTCAGCTGGATGAGTAAGTGGTTTGGAATCAGCGCTGGAAGGGAGGCACTGGGAAGTGCTGGCAGCAGTGACATGGCCAGGTGTTACACAAAGGTGACCATCCCCTCCTTCAAAGGACAGAGCCTTCGTGTCTTGTGCTGGAGAGCAGCAAATTTCAGGGGGGAGTGGCAAAGGGTCAGGAATATTCAGCAGACGTATTATTCATGTAGTTAGGACAAAGTGTTAGCACATGTTGAGATCTGGACTTCACCTTAGGCTCAACAGTTAATAAGATTTCTGTTTCCTGCTTTGAAACAATCAAATCACACTGCTACAATCACTGGCTGATGGTATAAAATGTTGGCTATTTAATTATTGCATAAATGCATTTGACATTGCTATATACCCATACTTAAAATTTACTCCCTCTTAAATATAAATACTTGAATCAATTCTCAATAGATTTTTGCTATTTTTGCAAAAATGACACATTTTGTCTGTTGAAAACATTTTAAGGTACTTTAGACCATATTGTAGCTGGACTCTTAAAAGATAAAGTTGACTTAAATTAGGAATATACAATCAAGTGCTGGATTTTGATATACTGCCTTCACAAAATGATGATGCATGGTTCCCACATGCAGACAATGACAGGGAAATTCCTGCCTCTCTCTTCAATACTACCTTTTACACTTTTCTGCAGTAAAGGATTTATACAGATGACCTTTGCACAATTTTTAGTTACCCAAAATCAGCAGGAATTTTGGAACTTTATTTCAGCAAATTTGGAATATTATCTACCTTAAAATGAACTGAAGCTCAGAAAAGTTTTGGCATACAAAAGAATGTCTATAAGGCTTGTGATCACCTGAGCCTACAGTCAATTTTAGGGACTCATTCTCTGCAGTAGTGAAATTGTTTTCCTCAGTTGTTGCTTGCCCACAAGCCCAGTGTCCGTGGCTGAAGAATCAGATAATAACCCGTAGCCACCTTCTTGTGACATACTGGTTCATCCTGTATTGGGGATCACTTGGAAGGGAGGATGGAGGGATGAGTTTAAACCTGTGTATGATTTAGGAGGTTGGAATGGAAGTTGTTAGGAAAGAGTAATTGTTCTGGGAGGTAATTATAGGGAAAGTCTGGCAGTGGGGAACTCAAAGTTTAGGACAAGAGGAGACTGAAGATATGTGCATCAATCTCTGTCTGAACCTCTGTCCTAATCTCCCTCTTTTGCTGAGACACTGTAAACCCAGAGTTGTCAGACTTGTCATGTTTTTGCCTAGGTCAATAGAAACAAATAATTTCCAGATTTGTAATTAATTTTTCTTTAAAAAAGTTTTTGAAAATTCAGAGGAACAACAGGAAAAGTCAGAACATACTTTTTGAGAGGTAAACTATTAAATTAAGTGCTTGTAAAACCTGATCCTCCCACTACTATCCTCATCTTCGCTTTTTTTTTCCATTTTCTGGACCTGGAATTTACTTCTTAAGGCAGGGTTTCACACGCCACACCTGGAAATTATTTTCCTCTCCTATCTACCCCTGTAGACTCCTGTGCTGCTGAGAAGCCAGACATGTTGAATTTCCCCCTCAGATTAGTTTTACTTTGCTCATTTTATAAACTAGAAAAAGAAATAATTCATTTATCTACTTGCAGGCAGACCAGCACTGTCTGCTCAGGTATATTTTCAGTCCCTACAGGAGGCCCAGTTTTGCATGTTCTGAGTCCTTCCCTTTGGAGGCCATCCTGCTGCCTGTTTCCCAGGATCCTGAAGTAAACACTGGACTGTTTAATGGAACTCTCCACGGCCTTCCAACTACACTTTCATCCTTAAATGAAGTTGCTTCCTTCATTGCCCTAACCACAGCCTGGACCAGACAGGTATTATCTATCCCTCTGCACCCCTGCCTTATCTATCCATCCTGGAAAAACAGATAGGTCTCCTCCCTGGGAGCGACTACATCCTCCAGACACGGCTGGTGACAAAATAGTGGCACGCAGGCGAGGGACAGCCTTGTTTACAGCAGGTTTTTCCCTTTCACACATCACACAAACCCGTCCTTTAGCCGCCCGTCCCCGCCGCACAAGAGGCAGT
>WEIU01006277.1:759387-830188 GCA_013389925.1 Aegithalos caudatus | reverse complement strand
TTTTTTGCATTGTGGTGTTGTTTTTGCACGCCCTCCACTCCTCTGAAAGACACCACCTATCTAAATTCAACGCTGTAAAATTATTTTGGGCAAATGTACGGCGGGGTTTTCGTTCCCAAAGGAAGGACGGCCACGGTGAGGTAGCTACTCCTGCCGACTGACTTGGAGGTCAAAATCACCAACTACCTAAATATCGTTTAGAATGCCTGGCTGTGAAGATGACAATTCTCATTCAGCCGTTTTAGTGAAGAGTGACATAAATACTCACCAGCACAAGATATTTTACTTGAAAACGGGACAATCGACTTAGCAAATGTACCTTTCTGCTAAATAATAGCCACTGAAATTGGGAGGAGTGAAGGTGTTTCGGTGGAAGTTTGTCACAGTGACTGGTGAGATTGCATTTCAAGATTAGAAGGTCATTATATAAAGCCTGGCTTTTTAAAATATAAGTGTCTATTTCATACAATATAAGTGTCTTTTTCATACAATACTGGCTAAAATTTACCTACTATGTAAGTTACTCTTCATTTCTGTTTTAGTAAAATCTTTAGATTGATTTTTCTATACAACAGGACAAATATGTAAAAGGAGGCGATTTAAAATATATCTCCTATATGTATATATACAAATATTAGCATCTTGTGGGTTACAGTTTCCAGCAGATTGTTTGATATTCTTCACTAATCTGCATTTTCTCCGTGTCCTTTTCAAGTCCTTTACAATATTGACTGTGTTTACTCTTTTTATTTTGAATTTTGTGGGCTGGATGCTCTACCATGCTGAGCTCACTGTGACATCCTGGACATTTTTATGTAGTTTAAGGGTGTCCTGAACTTCTCTGGATTGCACCCCCTCTTCCACTGGGAATATGGGAGTCCAAAATGCATGCAGAAATCCCTGTGATGGCTGTGAAAATCATGCTGGTGGCCACTTCCATTGGAGGGAAGAGTCTCTGCACATGTCAACATAGTGACAGTGAGAATTCAGCATTGTCTCAGAAATCTGTTTGAAATCTATTAGACCACACATGGCTGATTCCAATTGATATGATGAACTTGGTAATTTTTGAGACTTTACAAAACTGTCCCTTTATGTAAAAACAAAACTAGAAAAGTTTAGCCTTTGGATGTTTATGCCCAAACTTTATTTTTCTTAGAGCATCTTTCTTAAAAGATATTAATTTTACTGGACTGAAGAGATCAGATTATTGCTGATTTTTATTAAAAGTTGACATCATGGTTATATATTAATTTAATATGTTAAACAATGTTCATCTTCTTAATATATGGGTGTTTGTGCTTTCTTTAGAGATGTTTTCAAGCAGTGAGGAAAAGACTTAATAACATGTAGTTAGCTTAATTTTAACATGCACAGAGAGGTATTGGATGCCATTCTTCAGTGAATGATCACATTAGATTTAGGAGGCATGTGAAGAATGCACAGTGGAAAATTGCACATCTTGATTTTAAATTAGTTGAAGGTTTGCTTAGTCTGTGTACAGCTACACTAGATGAACAATTTTTAAAGAGTGAAAAAACAAATTCACATGTAGTAATCAAAGTGTGGAATTAAACTCTTCAGGATTGAATCAGTTCTGGTATTTTGAGTGTTTGCTCTCATGTCCCTGTTTTTTCCCCTCCCCTTTCCCTTATGACTAATTACTCTTCCTTGATGACCTTATGGACACTCTGTGTAAATGAAAGTACTACTGGCCAGGGCTTTTGCACTTCACGAGGGATGAAGAGGTTCCCTTTAGAAAGAAAAATCCATCTGTGCCTGACAGAGGAGAGCAGCCGTGGTAAGGGCCAGGTACAGGCTCAGCAGGAGCAGGCTGAGGTGGCCTGCAGGGCTGGTGAGTTAGCAGGGACCCCTTTGTGTCTTCAGTCCTGTTACCTGGGGGTGTTAGAAATCAGCTTTAGCCTCTCTGGAGCTTGCCAGTAGGGATATGTGGACAGGGAAACTTTAAATTTCAGAGCACTGTAGGAGTTGTAGCTGAGGGCAGCTGCTTCCCAAGCTGAGGGGACACTTGGACAACACAGTGTTTGCTGCTGCTGGTTGTCTCCTCGTGCCAGCAGTTGGGCTGCTGCACCTCCCTGTGACTATTCCAAACAGAAAGCAGGGGTTAAAATGCACTTCAGGTTGTTACTGGGTTCACCCTGCAGCCCCATGGTGTGATTGTGGTGAGGCTTTGGCATTGGGGCAGGAAGGAACAACAAGGGCAGCTTGAGGTAATGCAGATGCTGACAGTTACCTGGGCAAATTGTGTCACTGGTGCTGGATTCTGTGTGCACCCCTCATTTATTCCCTGCTGCAGAAGAGCATGTGATTCTGGCTGCCTTGGCTGCCTTTGGGCCGAAACAGAGTGGGAGTGTGCAGATGAGCCGTTGGTGCCTGGGTGTTAGATAAATTAACAGTTTGGGGTGGTGATTAGTAAATTATCCTGTGGAAATTCTGCAGAGTTTATTTGTATGCTAAATAAATTTAGTGGAAGAAATATTAGTTTTTTCTGTAGTGTAAGTAGGGTGTATAGTTTGCTTTATCATGCAAAGAATTAGGGCTCTAGTGTTGCTAGTGAGTTGCTCTACAAAGTGTAATTGAATCCAAGTCTGATACTTTATATATGCTTCCCCTAACATCTTTTCACAAATGTGTGCACTTCAAAGAACTCGGCTTAATACGAATCTACAGTTACATATTGCATAGAGTTCTTTCATGAAAAGTCTCATTTGCAGTTTAATAACTGTAAGTTTCCCTTGTTTATAATTTGAATCTAGTTTTTTTTGTAGGTTCAGCCTCTGCCCATAGTTCCATAGGTATGTGTGTTTCTCATTAGGGAAGTTTCTTCCCTGAAGTAGCCAGCACAGGGTTAGCAACACAGTGTCACAGGGAGGGAACATGCAGTGACTGGTAGTTCAGGTTGCACTCTTGTGTTCTGTCCTTGTGTCAGCTCTGCAGCCTCTCAGGCAATGCCATCTTGTAAGTTTTACCTTAGTTTGGGCAATTTAAAATTGAGACTTTGAATTGCTGATGAAATTATGCAAGATATGTACCAAAAAAACCCAGGAAAAACCTGACATGTCTGTGTGTATGTGCAAAGTTTAAAATCACACTATCTTGCAGATTCCATGCAGCTGAAAGTTTGTGCCCCTTGCTCATTCCTGTTTTGCTAATTACTGACAGAATTTGCTAGATTTCAGACCCAGTGTGGAATGCTAGTCTCAAATACTTAACTTATTTTCACCTGTCTTCTAAATGCTTGCTTCCCTCTCATATTTTGTCCTCATTAGTATTTTCAATTTCTGGTAATTTAATATCATTTGCATACATAACCAGTGTTCACTTCTTCTTCTGCTTGCTTCTATGCTTCCTGAAGGCCTCTATCCCTCTTTTTCCCTGCTCTCCTTTGCTGTCTTCTGTTGCTTTTAGCCAGGTGGTGGTAAAAAGGGGCTGTGTGTTTGAGAGGAGAATATGCAGACTAATTTCATTATACAGCTGTGGGTATCTGCTTATTTATGTGTTCTTCCTGCCCCTTTCCCTCTCCAGCATTTTCCATGAAATAGAGGATGGTCAAGCAGGGGAATATAAAAATGCTGATGCAGTGGACAACAAGCAAAATTAGGTTAATTCTGGTGTTACAACTATAGCAAAGCACCAGGCCTGGCCTTTTACTCCCAGTAATCATCATGTTTGGTAGCTCTGAAAACAGCTTGCTTGGCCTTGGGAGAAGGAGTGCATTGGATCATTCTCAAGCAGCCACTTCATGCCAACCAGGAAAACAGCCTTGGTGGCTTCAGAAGGGTACAGGCTACATCTGGAGTTCCTTTTGTGCATTCTCCATAAAGTGTTCTCAGTAAGTTGTCAGATTTAGTAAGCTCTCTGTGAAGAAGTGGAAATAGTGGAATAGTGGAAATGTGTGCAAGCTCCAGGGGGAAGTGCAGATTGCACACTCCTCAGGATGAGCAGTGTATCTCAGGCTTCCTTACAGCACTCCAGTTGTTCCATGCTGGGGACTGAATTCGGAAGTGGTAACAACTGCTCCCTGTTGGTCCTGGGGAGGTAAACAAAGTAAAGTAACAAGCTGTCAAGTTCTGTGAGAAGTAATAAGAGCCCAAAGTACTTTTAAAAAGCAGGTGAAGATAGTTGTTTGAAACTAACAGAATCAGTTTCATTGCTGCAAAGTAATTTATCACGAGAAAATCTAAACAGTGCATCCAGCCTGTAGCAGCTAAACCAGTTTAGCCAGTACATCTTGCATGACATCATTTGATATTTGGGGTAAGGGTGAAAATGAACTGGTTTAAAGCTTGTGAAGCATCCAATTTTCTTGAATGATAATAAATTTAAAATAGGGCATTGTTTGCTTTAGTTTGTGCTTTGAGATGTCTCAGATCAGTTATTGCAGTTTGTGTCTTGGGGCTGTAGGGCTTAGGGCTGTTGATTGTGAAGGAATAAAGTATTGGTGGCTTTCAATACAAGTTATTAGTAATCCATAGCAAGTGTGCTTCTTCCCCTGAAATACATATGTGTATTAATACATTCAAAATCTACTTCATACTGATTTGACATTACCAGTGACGAGGTTAATAGTTACTAAAAAGTGTTCTGACAAGTAAGAGGGAGGCTGGAGACAGGCTATCTTATTTGTCAAGTTATTAAATATATAGTATTGTTTTCTGAAACATTTCCATTGTTCACTTAATGTATTTTGTAGCAGTTGCTGTAGCATTTTAATTTCATGTAGTAGCAAAAAGAGTGAAAGTGCACCAAATTAGTGGCAATGGCTGTAGCATAATCTGTATTGTTGCAGGTTTGCAACATTTTAACATTTCTTCTAATCCATTTGTTTTTCATCCTGCCTTGCTGATTGTATTAAAACTATTTTTATAAGTTAAGAAACATTGAATACGGTTTGAATGACTTGCCAGCAAAACGAAGAAGGCTCAGCTTGGAAATAGTTTTATTCTGACTTTGATTTGTCTAGATTCCCTCAAGGCTGAGATTTTGTCCACTAGAAATAATTAGGCTTCTGGAAATTAGTAGATGGATTTTGAAAATACTGTGCTGACTATCTCCAGCTTGGGGAAGACAGTGTTAGTCTTACTGTAGTGTCTAAAAATCTTGGGGATTCTCTTCAGAATTAAAAATTCATTTGAAAACTGTTTTATGTTGGACTTGTTATGTTCTAGAATATCACTATTTGATTGTCCAATGTAAGGGCACGGGCATATTTGTTAGGCAAAATGCACTAAAAATATGGAGATTAAGTGATAAATTCAATTCCATGCTCTAATCAATACAGCTGAGCTCAGTTAGTGTTTTTAATTGCTGTTTGGCAGCTGTTTTAAACATTAGCAAAATAAGTCATTCCTGACCCATATAATAGTGAAGATTTAAGCAGTACCATCATGCTCTGTAGCATCAAATGTCTTAGGAGAACAGGATGTTCACTGTCTGCAAACCTGAGTTCTCTCTGACTGCAGCTGTAAAGTGAGCTCCAGAGTGGTGCCACTCAGAGAAGGTGTGCCAAAAGCATCCTGCTCAAACTGGGGAAGGAAAAGCACTGTTCCCTCAGCCTGCTCTTGCATGTGTGCTGCTGTGTGGATGTAGACAGTCTGCCAGGTATCCTGAACACCAGCAGCTTTTCTGCACCAGAACCAGCCCTGGGCTGCCACTGGCAAGCCAGAGGAAGATGATGTGGATGGTGAGCTGGAATGTCCTATAAGGAGAAAGTGCAAAATAGATTTATTTTTTTCAGCAGTACTGCAGTATTTTGCAGCCTAGGAGAGGTGGTGAGGTTTTTGAATATAGTCACATCTCTTTGATATGAAACATAAAATTGCTGGGAAATAGAACTTGGGAGCTTTATGTGTTATGTGTTAGGGGGTTTAATGCACTTCAATAGAACTTGATTTAAAGGCAGAAATCTGTGAAAATTATTAAGGTAATTTTTCACAATTTCCCTTTTCTTAGTGTAAATAGCAAAGAATGTGTAGGAGTATCATTGGTGCTCACTGAGCTCTACTCTTGATCATCTGATTTCACAAAGTGCAATGTGAGGATTTTTTTAAAGAATATGGCATCTCCAGCTGTGCATGTGTGTTTTGGTAAAGTCTAAGGACAGTTCTGGATTAGGGTTCTAAATGTGATGTTATCCTAATAGAACAATTGGATTAATTTCTCCCATGTTTGAAAAAAGGAATGGTTGTGTATTCCCACAACAGAGATTTTCCTCCCCATGTGTTTTAGTGAGTTTTCTAATATTCCTGGTACTGTTCAGCAGAACTTTGGTGGAGATTTTGATGAAAGTATGAAAGTGCCTATTAAAAGTTGGTGATGTTTTTAAAATCCACATACAACTTAGAGGAGGTTTATAATCTTTCTGATAAATAGATCAGGCATTAGTGGTGTAAATTGATTTCATAAAATGCCTGGTCAGTGAATTAAAAACATACAGATGTTACATCTATCTTTAGTAGATAAGGTAATAAAGGATGTTATTTCTTTTAATATGTGACATTTAAGAAGGGAGAAATTACATTTTTAAGAACAGAAACAGACTTCCCAGTACAAGACCAGCACATTGTGGGAGTCAGCCACCCTGTGCAGGCCCTGGGGCAGCTGTGCCCCCCCCTTGTTGCTGCTGTGTGCAGCTGAGCCCCTATCCCTCAGCAGAGGAGGGCTTTGCCCATGCTGTGCAGTTCTCCCACTGTGCTGGGCATGGCTGTGCCAGTGGCAGAGATTGTGTGCCAGCCTTCCAGTGTGCAGTGTTAGGATCCAAAGGCCCCACCCTGCCCTGGGGTCTATGTTTCCATGCATTGCTACTTTGTCCATCAGCTGTGATTGGGGCCCATTATGGATCTGGCCCTACCAGGCTGCCTCAGCCCCCTGTATGACTGCTGTTTAGCACTGTGCAATATTTAGACAGTTACCTGTTGTATTTTTTAGTCTTGACAGTCTCTGATTGCTGGAAAAGAATGAAGAGATGAAGAAATGTTTGGAGAGTGAACATTTTATTTTAATTTTTCCTTCCCCTCCATCTAAAAATGCATATTGTCTCAGTCAAAGTGGAATTCTGAATCCTAGAACAGGGGCATGGTGATTTCTGCATCATCTTTGGTATTTTTTAAAGACCTGAGATTGCTTCATTTGGAGGTGGGGTGGAACTTGGATTCTCCTTTCCTGCTCACAAACCCAGACAGTTCTGTTGATGCAGCTGCCTCTGCTGCTCAGTAGTTGTGAGATGTGTCTCAGTTACTCATCACCAGATATTTCTGGTAACTGCAATCAGGTAACAATTTTTAGGCACAAGTTTTCCTTCAGAGCATATCTTAATTCTGGCAGTTAGATAAATGGTTAATTTGCTTCTTTTACAGATGTTGGAGCTGATGGGATGCTCACATGCTGCTGTGTGGGTATACAGGCTTCAGGTCCTAAGACAATCTGAGGTGTACTTGTAAATGGAAATTTGCTTAAGCAGAGTCTGTGTGAACCTTTTGTTGTTCATTAAATCAAGCCAAGGATTAGTTAGATTTCCTTCTTCCTTGGGAATAGCAAGGAACTGACCTCTTCTAAAGAATTTTTCACCTGGTTAAGTGTTAGTTGTTTAATAATATCAAGGAGTGAACCTAATTCTGGAGAAGAGAAGAAACTATTAGAAGTTTGAACACAGAGATGTCTGTATTTTATATGAATTAAACAGTGGGTCACAATGCACATGCAAAACCCTCCCTGCTAGTAGCAATTAGAGTAGTGGTGTATCACAATTTTCATCTGCCTTCTTCTCATTCTTCCTGTGTGGCTTTCACCTCCTCTATTTCAGTCTGACTGTTGCAAATACTTCTTGCACTCTTGCATCAAAAAAACAGTCCCCTTAAAAACTAATGTAACACTTAGTAGTATTTCTGTCATGCCATGAAGGTAACCATAAAAGTGTTGGGTTTTTTTTCTTTCTTTCTAAAAGTGTCCTTATGGTTGAGGATTTAAAAATAAGCAACAGTAAAATCAATCCCAAATCTACCAGAACTAAAAACTGACTAATAATTTCTTCAAAAATAGTTAATTCTGAAAGTTGAACCACAGAATTTTATAATAATTTTTCCCCTCAAATATACTGCTTTGGTTCCATAGTGATTTTACAATATTTCCTTATCCTCATCAGATTTGTCTTGTTTTTTCAACTTATTTTGTTCCTCAGGCTCATGCTTTGACCTGATCCCTGTGCCCTGGAGCATATCACCCACAGCAGGAGAGAGGGCTGGTGTGGGAAGGATGTGGTCCTTACTGGAAAGGATTCCTGTGGCTTCCCTGTGAAGGAGGGAAAGCTGTGCAGCTCCTTGGCTTATCAGCAGAGCTCTGCTGGGGAAACCCTCCTGATTTTGATAATAGCACAGATGAATGGGACACTAATTAGGAAGTTGCACAACAGTGGAGCTGGCTGTGCCCCTGTCAGTTACCTGTTGATAAGGCATGGCTGCTGTGTCCCTGGGCTTGGCTGGGGATCAGGAGTCAGCCCCACTGCAGCTGGGCAGGAGCTGAGCTGCCTCTGGGGCAGCCTGGGGGGTGGAGGTGGGACTGAGCCTGTTGGCATTGCCACTCAGGAAAGGTCTGTGGAACCTCAGCATCTGTCTTCAGGCTTTTAAACTTGGGATAAAAACACTTCAGCTTCATTGGTCAGTGACCTCTCTTGCTGGATTAAGAAAACATTCCAACTAATTCTGTAAGACCTTTCAGCATCCTGCAGTTGCAATGAGCTGAGTGCAGTGAGAGCCCGTGGCTCAAGTGGTTCTCCTCAGTATCTTTCATATCATACATACCCCAGAAGTGTTTGTGTGAATCTGTATTCCAATTAATAATTGAGATGAATAAAAATTTAGATACTTTATGCCACCTTTGAAGAACAAAACTGTGGTCAAATCCAAGAATAGTTTGTGATTGTTTGAAGTAAAACTTTCTCGGGTCTGTTGTACCAGTAGCACCAAATCCAACACAGACTGCATCTTGAAGGCCCATTTTTCTCAAGATTATTATTATTATTATTACTATTATTACCTGGCTTTTGCATAAATTAGTATTGCAGAAGCCCACTGAGCAGGTGTGTGTGCTTGACCTCTCTTGAGCCAGAGGCATCTCCCACATCCAAGAAATCTCTTGACTGGTCCAGTGTCAGGTGGCTGTCAGCAGTCCAGCTGAGAATAATGCCTGCAAGGAAGAGGAGCTTAACCCAAAACTGAGCATGAGCTGCAGGGAAGGTCCTTGATTTTGGTCTGGGCACCAGACTCCATTGTGTCAGATGACTTACACATGCTGCTGAGAGCCAGGGGAAGAGTTGTGTCTAGTTCACTGTAACATTGCTACAGAAAAGAGGTTGTCTTCTAAAGCAGGGTTTTTGACCTCTGTGCTTCCCTTTTGCCTCCTTGCTCATGAGAAGATGAATGAAGAGATCTGAATTTACAATAACTTCCTTATTTTGTGTTTATTTTTAACCTAGCTCAGTTCACTGGTCTGCTTTATTGTTTGGCCCCACAGACAAATGGCTCAGCTTTACTGAGGAGGCAGGAGGATGAGAAAGTTCTTAAGCCATTAATGGCTTCTATAACTTGTTTTTAAAACATACCCAAGACCCTTTATTGGGCACCTGGGCCTGTCTCCCCCAAGAAATGCATTGCAGGGCCTTAGCAAAGTTCCAAAGGTATAAAATCCAAATTTATAGAGCTCTTAGTGCAAGACACATGGTTTTACCATTAGAAAAATTGAATGTTGTTCAGATGCAAACCACTTTTGGGGACGAAGTTGTTCCTATTACAGCTCTGCTTCTGAATGTCTTCACTTCTTTTACTACTTTTTTTCTCTTCTTCCTACAAGGGTATTCCTTGTAGCTTAATACAGTTTCTTGCATTTACCAACTTGAAGATATATCTGAAGGGTCTTCAGTTTTTTCACCTGTACAAAGTGGGTTATTATTTTCTGATTCAAGTACATATTAAAAAGTCAAACAGCTATCTAATTTAAATTATAAATTTAAATAATAAAGTAAAATATAAATTTAAATAGTAGTTTAAATTCAATTATTATCTAAATGTATTTGTGGGGGTTTTAATCTCCTGTCCAGGTTGCCTTTTCGTGTGGGATAAAAATTTCCAGCTTGCATTCAGACCTGGAGTAGGTGTTTACTGCAGCTGTTTGATCAGCCAAGGTTTCTGGCCAGTGTAATGGTACTAATTTAAACAGGAGGCACTGATTTCTGGAATATGCTGGGATAATAAAGGTTTTTAGCAGGTGTGTTAGAAGCAGTGAGTTTCAGAGTTAACCTGCTTCCTGATCTGGAAAGGTTGCTGAAGAAGATGCATGAAATTTCTGTCATTTTGAATTCAGTTTAAAGTGTGCCTATTGCTATTAGCATCACATTCACAGGTTAGACCTAAGAAGGTAAAATTGGCTTAGAACTGATGAGCTTAATTCTAGACAGGGTCTAGTTAGCATAGCTGGAGCAAAATGTTGGCAGAGATTACCTGGGCTAATGCTAATTTTTGATCTCTCATTTTTAATATACCTTGAAATGCACATTAACCACCTCAGATGTACGCTTTATTAAATCAAAGGATGGGTGTACAACTGAAGTATTTAAAATTTTGGCAGCATACAGCTTTGTAAATAGATGTTTGTGTTTTCTGGAGTAAGAAATTTTTTAAAGTAAGTGGAGTTGCTGAGCAATTATGGTTGATTTCTACCCTAAATATGGACTGTTGCTACTTCTGTGAGAAGCTTGTTAAACTCAGCGTTGTAAACCCACTGCTGGTAATGTGCAATTTTGATTTCTACACCATGCTCAGAAATTTGGGGAGGGGTTATTAATTTGGTAACTTGCTTCTCCAGTGGGGATGTACTGCATGCCATAGCAGCCCTGTACCTGGCAGCAGTTCCTGGGGAGCCATCTCCCAGCTGGGGGACCTGGGGGGATGGCAGGACACTGCTCTGTGTTTCCCAGGTGAGGCTGCACCAAAGGTAGAGGAAGGGCTGCCATGGAAGGAGCAGCTTTGAAAATAAACAACTGCTTCCAAGAGAGAGCTGTGCCCTGCCTCCTGCTCCAGTTCAGAAGGGTCCCTGGAGGAGTGGGCAGCTGGGAAGA
The DNA here is from genome assembly GCA_013389925.1 of Aegithalos caudatus. Taxonomy (NCBI): domain Eukaryota; kingdom Metazoa; phylum Chordata; class Aves; order Passeriformes; family Aegithalidae; genus Aegithalos; species Aegithalos caudatus. The sequence continues at coordinate 819,060 of WEIU01006277.1, read as the reverse complement.
ATGCCTTGTTCTGGGTTACAGCCCTGTCTGGGTGCTCCTTGGACCTGAGCAGAGGAGAGGCTGCAGGGATAGCTGCTCCTTTCTCCTGCTGCCACTGAGAAAGAAGATGGTGTGTTAACTGCCTGCCAGGCAGGGAGTGGTGCCAGCCCTCGCTAGCATGGAAATTTTAGTGGGATATGTTCACTTCAGAAGTTCAGCTTATATTCAGAAGATAGCTGTATACTTGGCTGTGTTGAGTGGGCCTGAATTTTCTGGGAGCTGGAATGCTTTCCTCAACCTACTATTTTTCTTTCCCATGTTAATTCACTCACCAAGATCTGTAACAGTAAGTCCAGAATAACTGTAGTAAGTCCATGTAACTGTAGTGGTTGGATGTATGCAGCTGCCTCCTTGATCTGCAGAGAAATTTGACTGTCTCTGTAATCTTTAGGAGCAGCAAAAGCTATTTTAAGATGCTATTTTAATGGTAGTTCAGCACCTGAATATATCTGAATAATTTGATTTGTGGCCTACCCAGATTGCTTAATCACCTTCTGTGTTGTAAGATTTGGGAGAAAATACAAATTGCTGTAGATATGCCACTTGTAGTGATGAGAAATTCCTTCTCCTTTCCACAGAGTTCTGCCAGCTCTTTGAGATGTGTTTTTCAAGCAATGATAATAAAATGTAAGGACTGGAGTTAAGTTGTTCGAGCTCTACTGAAGTGCATGTTGCCATTTACAAAAGTTTACAGAGCACCAGTGAGAGAGCAGGAGCCAGCAGCAGCAGCAGCTCTTGTGTGCACGTCCTGTACCTGCCAGCTGTGTACATCATGTACCTGCTGAGGTTTGCACTCATCCTCTCTGTATTTCTGAACAAAACTCAAAAACTGAAAGCCCTTAATGCACTAGAACTCTTGCTTTTTGTCTCCTGGTTTTCTTTGTTTCCCCATGAAGATAAAACATCATGAACCTGTGTAAGCACAGATTCTGGCTGTTGGATGTTGAGAAACTGTATTGCTGGCCCTTGGATTGCTGATCCTGTTCAAGATCTGGCCAGACCAAGTAAACTAGTATATGAAATAAAATGTAGGGGCATTGCTTTAATCTCAGATAAAGTATTTATGTAAACCAAGTATTATAATAATAGTGTCAGTAATACTAAAATAACCCTAAATTCTATAAATAATACCAATACTACGGTTTCTGATTTAGTCTCACTTACAGAACAGAAAGTGTGAAAGCTGTATCTTTCTTGAGCCAATCTGCATAGTTGTTAAAACTGATAACAAGAATCTCATGGAAACTCTGCATGCCCAGCAGATTTTTTTCTCTACAAGAAATGTTATAGTTGTCCCTAGAGCAGCAGTTGTAACATGCAGTTAATGCAGTGCAGGCAGTGCTATTGTGTAGCAGGAGTTTGTCACTCCATGCAGCTTCTTAACCTCAGCTGCAGAGGGATGCCAGGATTCTGCTGGAGTGCTTGGGACCAGTGTCTTGAGTTTGTCTGCATGTGTGCAAATGCATGGGGGCTGCATTTATTGGTAGGTGAGGAATAATCTTCCTCTTCCCCAGTAGCTGGAGCTCAGTGTTCAAGTGGAAGTTCCCTGTACAGTTCAGCAGGGTGAGTTCAGAATTGTGCCTGAGAATGCAGCTTGCAGGGATTGGGAGTATTCTCAAACATCAAGGGTGCTGGATTATATTCAGACAGGGAATAAGATTTATTGGCATTGAAATCCTTACATTTGTAGCCTTTCTATTTGCTTGAGAAATTCATGGAGTTAATTGCTAGTAGGATTTGCAGAAAATAATGAAAATACCCTTCCCCCCAGTAATAAACCCAAATTTGGCTGTGAACACTGCATGTGTTAGGTATGATGGCAATAGCAAAAGCTAAAACCAGGTGCCTGTAAGTTAATTGAAAGGTGTTTCTCTTTGTTCTGGGGTCATTTATTCTGTGTCAGCACTTTGAAGTAAATTTTTTGATTTTCAAAGAAGAGAGGGTGGCATTTGCAGTGTTTTGAACACTGAAGGAACACCTTTTTATCTTGCATTGTGCAACCCAGCAGCAGTGGATGTGGTATTTTTCCTGTGTGTGCAGCCAGGTCCTTGAGGTGCATTGCCTCTCTCCTGCAATTCAGCTACAGGAGATTAAATCCCACGGCCCTGCCTTGAGAAGGGCAGCGTGGGGAGATCCTACAGCTTGATAGAAGTTTTCTGATAAAATCCTAGAGATCTCTAGCATCCCACGGATTATCATCTAGATCTTTAGTGAAATATCTTGTTCAAGTCCGAGTGAGACAGAGATGTACTCACCCTGTCCCCTTGTCTGTGTTTCTCTTTTTGGTCTTTTGGGGTTTCTTTGATCTTAAAGTTTGCTGAAAATGCATCAAAAATAAAACATCCACAGGGATATTTAAATACTTGAGCTTGGCCATATGAATTAACAATTGATGTTTATTTTAACATTTTTATGGTCAAAGGATGGGGGGGAAAGATACATCTGGTAGGTAAAAATCTAGACAATGTGTTGTATCTGATGAGGTTTGTGAACAAGCTTAAACAGGTAAAAACTCTCCTGTTACATGTGCACAGACAAATTTCCTGTTGTGTAGCTTAGCTGTTTGAGGTATGCCAATGTTGTGTTACCACCCAGATAAACACAGCACTGCCACTTGTAGCCACCTGGTTTCTGTAGGTGAAATAACTGAATATTCTTTCAGAGGGTTGGTTTGGTGCTTTTGCTGGTCTGAGGGCTGTGTCCCAAAGAGCTGCTTCTCCTCTCTGATAACATCCAGCAAAATAACCACTAAAGTAACCATCTCTTTCCAGTCCCTGTCTATTTTATCTTCTCCTTTTTAAAAATTGTCTTTTCTATCTCCTCTTATTCTTTATTGCCAATGCACAGTGTGTCTCTTTCTTTCTTTCTTTCATAGAAGAAATTTCCCCTTCTGGAAGGGATAACAGTTGCAGTTAAATTATTACTGTCTCTAGTAATTCTTAAATCCTGCTCTAATTCTGACTTTGACCAGTAACATCTGGAGCTTTGGGTCAGACCTGACTGTAATGGCATTTAAATTGGAACTCTCTGGTTCAGTTAGTTTAATAAATAAAAAAAATTAGTCATTTCTCAGTGAAAAACCTGTAAATAATGCACATTAATTGCAGATACTTCTTTTTTTGTATGTACTTCTATATCTTCAGGAAGATCTCTTAAATCATGTCTTCTCTGCTTCTGAGAGAAGGAACATCCTTATGGCTTCTTAATTGAATTTTTTTGGTGAAAAAGGTCTGGAGCTGAGGAAGTGCCAGGAATTACATACTAGGCAGTTTGTGGTGTACCTCTGTGTTTGGGTTTATTTTCCTCTCCTCCCCTGTGATCCACTGCCATGCACTATGCTATGCTCACACCCCTTCAAGGAAAACTCTTAACAGTTCCAGTCATGGAAAAGTAGTCCAGGAAAAAGAGAGGCAATGAGGATCCAGTAGTGGGGAGGACTGCCCCCCAAAAAAAATCTGTTTTTGTATGCTCCAGAGATATACTCCAAATAGTGAGAGCATTTGTGGGGTAAAAGTTGTAGCAGGAAATGTGACTGGACTAACTGGAGCAAAAGTGTGAGTAGTGGGGTTTCTGTCCCAGCTGTGTGTGAGGTTGTAGTGGCTGATGATGACACAGACCACAAAATGCTGCATTATTAGAGAGAAAAATACACGGTGTGGAGTAAATTTAAGGGACTTTGGGTTGTCCTAAGACACAGTAATCATCATTAGAATAAGGAATTTGAGATACAGCTCAATTCAGTGGTGGTGTTTATACCAGCTTCTAGCCCGAGGCAAAGCAGGAAGGCAGTAATTAATTTTGGAAGTCCTCGAAATTTGCTTCAGGTGAGTGGCACTAGCAGTGGATGAAAATACAAGTAGTTGGGAAGATTTGCCAGAAAGAATAGACTGTTGAGATTGGAAGTGTATTTCTAGAATCAGGGTGTTCTGCAAAGCATAAGAAAGATGTCGTTCACTGAGTAACACGCAGTAGCCAACTGTCCTAAAATGTGTTTTCAAGTCTGTTTTGTTGTCTTTATGTTCTAAGAATAGTTGACCAGAAAGCTATTGAAATACTGTCTGAGGATTTGGCTTATGAAACAAAAAATAAATGTAGTATGTAGTAAGAAAGTAAATATGCAACAAACATGTGAGCAGTGAAATGCAATTTCCTCTTCAGAATGTATTTCTGGTGAAAAATGTGCTAATTATAACTGCTGCCACATGTGAAGTAACTCGGGTTTCCAAACAAAAAGGACAAGAATTTTGACCAACTTGTTTTGTCTCCCTTTACAAGAGAGAACTAATTTGGGTGATTATTTGGGATGGTGACACATCAGGACATTACCAAGAGCACTGAAATATCTCAGAGCCCCACCATATGCAATTAACTCCATCAGAAGCATAATTATCCCTCCACCCCTGCCATTTGATTGTTCTTTAAAATGAAATGAAAATTGAATAGGTGTGAGGTCTTCCTTCTTGAATGCATCTCTCAAATTTCTGTTTCTGAAATAGTTGTTTTCATAAACCATGTAGTTTTGAAGTTTGCAGCTGCAGATGTTACTGTATGAGGTACAGGGTTCAGGAAGCTCTGTCTGTGATGCAGTTCTAAAAAACTGTTGGTTTAGAGGTGTTCCAGTGTATATCAGTAGTATTCTTTATTCTTGTTTGTATTACAAATTGCTCAAGTTTGGAGATCTGAGTTTGGCTGTTCACAGCTAATGTGCCTGTGGAGGGGTACACAGCAGTTTCTTTGCTTCGTGGATTTCAGTGTGTTTGTGTTAGCATTTGGAAAAAGCAAGTTAGCCTCAAAATCTGTATGTGGCTGGGTCTGTATACTGTTTTCTCTAGAATACAAAGTATAACTTCATTCCTGATTGTGATTGCTTAACTAATAGGCCTTGGGAAGCAGGGACTTAGTTCCCTGGTCCCATGGCAGCCTGTTTGGCACCAGAACAGCTGGTTGGCTATTTAACACTGAATAGTTAAACAGGAAAAGCTTTTTCAGTCACTTAAAAGTTTTCTTTTGTTTTCAGTAAGAAAAGAATGCGACTTAAAATTGCTGACAAAGAAAAGTGATAGAATTGTCAGTGGAGTGCTTAACTGAGGATTATAAAGTTCTCCTGCATTCTTTTAAGAATTCCATGGTAAAGAGTGGAGACTGACACCCGCAATTCCATGCGAAACAGTTTTTCAGCTGTGTTATTTGTTTGAAGAAAGTTGTTCTCCATGTAGACAGTATTAAATAATTAACACTGTTTAGTGCTAATTTTGGTGTCTGCTAACGTTTGGATGTTTTCAGTACAGTAACTTTCATCTTCAAAGCAGTAAAGTGAAGCTGATCTTCAGAACAATAATCAGCTCTTTCTTAGAGCCTAAGTAATAATTTTCTTGCATTAACACTTGGGGGTAGAAAGGTTGCTGTCAGAATGGAAAGGGAAAATAAAGGTTAAATCTTAGTTAAAACGAATGCCGAAGAAAGTGCTTTGGGATTTAATGGTTCTGTTGTAGAGACTGAGGAAAACTCTTGGATCAGTGCTCTGTTAAAGCTTCTAAAATTATTTTAATGGTTGCTAGTGTTCGTGCTACAAAGTAGAAGAGAGCAGCCACCTGGCAGATGATTCAGTAGATTAAGGCTGGCCAGAAATTTAATAGCTTGTGTTTCTTGGGAGTGTCTAGACCCCAGAATCTTCATGGAGACTCAGTCAAAGTGGGGACACTGATGGAGGGAAGGGGATTTCCAAATGGGAGCAGGATGGGGTAAACCACCCCACAGTCTCTGCTCCCTGGGGCACCAGCCCTGAGCCTTTTTTGTGTTCAAGGCAGGGGCATCACAAATCTCCCATCCCAGCTGGGCACCCCCTCCATGCACAGTCATTCCCTGTTCTCCTCTTCGCTAAGTGAAGCTTTTGTAGGCCATGGCACAATGCTCACAGGCAAGGCTGGAAAATGGAGCTTTTTAAGGAACACCCTCCAAAACTCCTGGGAACCGTGTCTTTTAGGAATTTGGGAAACTAGTGGAGAATAGAACTCAGAAGCCTGTGTCTTGGAGAACAGGAAAGCTTCTTTCCCAGATCATCCTAGCTGAAAAAAGGAACGTTTTTTTGTTTTGCTTATTTCGCAGTTGTTAATTTTAGATGAGAGAGTAATTACTTGTTAGTTACATCAAAAACAAACGTTAAAATTAACCCAAAGTGTCGATCTTTTTTTTTTTGTAGTAGGAATCTCTTAAAATCATGGTTTACTATTATGCTTGAAATGTATCTGTTACTAAACACAGTGAAAACTGAATTTCAGTAGAAAATCATGATTTTGTCAGCAGTGCTCCCTGTATGGCCGGCAGAAAACAGTCAATGTTCCTGTGTTACCAGGCCAGTGCACGTGTGCATGTGTATCAGTTCACATAAAGGACTTAACAAAACAACCTCAAACCTCAGGCCTTGAATGGTTTAATTGTTGTTGTCGTTTTCCCCACGGTTAATCTACACTTGTAAAAGCGACCCTGATGTGAGGTTAGGATTTATCAGCACCGGGCACCCCAGGCTAATTGGTTCAGCTCTGCACTTCACTGCCTCGGTGCTTCCTCAGAGCAGTTCCCTGCTCTCAAACCAGGAGGAAACTCACCTGGGAGGGAGTGTAGGGCTCATCCTGCTCCCAACCCCGCACTGCATGGGTGCTTTTCCACAGCTGGGAATGTTTTTCCTGAAGTGGAGGAGAAGCATGACTTGGGTCTGCTCTTTATTTTGAAGGAAAAGTGCCAAACACTTTGGCAATAGGCATTTCTTTTCTACAGTAAAGTTTTATAGATTCTGCAAAACTCTGTTCTCAGTCAAGAATTTTGGTTTTTTAAAATACTTTAGGCTACTAACAGGGTTTTTGTTGTATGAATGTTCAAAAGTTCGTTATGGAAACCCTGAATATTTGCATAAGATTAGGCATTCTGGATTGAGCAAAAATTGTTTAACCTGGTGTGCTGAGGTCTGTCGGTGGCAGATGCTGATGTTAAACAGGAGTGCAGGGGAGGGAGGGATGGGAGCTCCCTTCCCTGCTGTGCACACCCCGAGGGTGTCTGAGCCTGGCCACGCTGCCTCTGTACCTTTTCACTGCTCCTCATAGAGTCTTCTTCCATTCACTGCATCGCCTTTGGAAGTGAACTGGGAATAATGAATGCTTTGTGTAAGTTCACTGTGCTGCTGCATTTCCAACGCTGAGTGCAGCCTGGTTAACAGCCTTGCTTTCCTCCTCCATCTTGAAAGGGTATTGGAGAAGTAAAGAAGTTACAACAAGGAAAATACAGATGGTACAAGGTATCAAGTGGCTGTTTGCCTGTATTGACTGAGTAGACTAGGAAGGGTCCTGGGTAACTGAGGAAAGATGTGCTAAAAGTCTGGAGGGCAGATTGTGTTTCTTTAAATTGCATTCTGGTAATTTAGTATGAAGTCCCTTGTGTATTATAAGTAGTAGAAAATCCTGTGTTCTCCTCTAGTCATGAAGAAGCCAAACCAGTACACATGATAGGCTTGATTTATGATTCTTCTGTATAAACATTATCTTTCTGCTTCCATATTACATTCCAGATTGCTCTAGTACTCAGTTCACTGTGCTAATTAGAGCCTGTAGTGGTTCTTGGCTGCAGAAACCAGCACCTCAAGAAAAACTAAAAAAGTAGTCCAGATACTGTGCTACTGAGATCATCCAGTTGTGCATCCCACCTGGGCAGTGTATGCATCCAGTGGCATGGCAGAGGTCACCACTCCAGGTGTCCTTGGGGACACAGTTTTTACTTTTTTCTAGATTCACCATGGGACTACCAGATCAAGTTTGGAGATGCTTTGGCCTGGGATTTCAGGCTGCTTTACTGTAACAGCTGCAACATGTTCCATAGTTATCCTCAAAGGAGTGCTTTCTTGTGAGCATATTTGATTTTGACTCCTTTACTATGCAGCAAAGAACCCTGGATTTAAGCTTGTTTGTGTTGTCAGGTGAGAAGGAAATACAATTGTGCTTGCCTGCTTTTTCACAGTTTTATATAGTTTTTAATATTCTTTTCCTGAATCTGATTTATTTGCCTTTCCCTCTCTACTAGGAAATTAATTTTCCTTTTAAAGTCTAACATGGACAGATCAACAGTGTTTCAACAGTTTAAAAATCACATCACCATTAGGAGAATCCATTCAAGCTACCTTCCTGTGCTACTGTTAGTGTGAGCAAAACTCAGAGTGCTTCAAGGCTGAGTTCAGGAGTGAACAGTGCAATTAGCATTTGCTGTAAGAATGAATCTGGTCTCCAAACAGAGTTACAGAATCTGGAATAGTGATGAATAATATTTTGACTCTGCAGCACAGTAACTGCGCAGAAGCAGTGTACCTTCAGAGCTAGTTTGGGCAAGTGGTGTGTGTGATCATACCCATGTAAGGCAATGTTTTATGCTACTGGTAAGTGTGCAAAACCTTTTTGCTGCTTAAGCATGTTGTGAGTGTTCAGTTATTGTATTTAAGTAAATAGATGTACCCCAAGACTCTCCGAGACTGTGGATTATACTCATCCAAAATGATACAGAAGTGAGCTCTGAAAAATTTATGTATCTAAATAATAAAAATCAGGCTGGTCCAGGTAGTGGAGGTGTGTGCTTTGTTAGACTAACACAAGGAAAGAGAGAGGGGCTAATGGGAGCAGAATCACTAATTCCATAATGTGCTTATATTATTGTCCATATAAACTCATTTTAATTGCTTTTTAATTGTCTGTCTTAAACACACCAAGAACGTGTCCATAGCACCGTAGCATGCTGGGTATAGTGTCACACAAACATAAATAGTCTGTGGCCCTTGGGCTGCCCTGGCTCCAGCTGAGGGTGCATCCTTTCCTTCCCTTTTTCAGGACTTCATTTTTTCTGAGTAGCTGTGCAGCCTCTGTAGTGATGCCGCAGATGGGAGCCTTTGTTGTTGCAGTAGAGAGGCCATTGCTCTGTAGAGCAGTGGAACATAAAGAGGGGTGTGATACTGGGAAAACACATTGTTACATTGTTGAGGGTGTGTTCTGTAGGCTGGGACCCAGTGCCCGAGCAGCAGCAGAGATGTAATCACCCTGCCATCTCTGGAATGTGCAGAGACAAGACGTGACAAGAGCTGGGGTAGTTGCTCCTGTAGCCTTGCTGCTCCTGGTACAGCGAGGAGAAGGCAGTGCCAGCCCAGGGGCTGCTGCCATAATGGCTCGTGACACTTGGGAGGTTTCGGCCTTTCCTGATCCTGGGAGAAAATAATGTATCTTGTCAACTGTTCTAGTTACTGGTTTTTGAGTATTGCAGGGTAGCCAGAAGCAGTCTTCTTGCCTCTCTTCATGATCTGATAGTTTTCTAGACACATAGCCTAAGCTAAAGAAGCTCTTCAGACTAAGAAAAGGAACTGTGAAAGATTTTTCAGCAGACCTTCTCTTGTCCCAATGACTGCCAAAGGGTTGTGACGCTGTATAATGCATAAAGCCAGGATAATGAGGCAGGCAGGTTGGTATCTTCTACTAAATAATGTCACTGTATGGAAGAAAAACTCATGCCAGTGCTGCTTTCTACCCCAGTTATTAAACATCTGGGGCTTAAATAGATTTGAAAGACCCCTTGAAATGTGAAGGCTCCCTATACAATACACTACTCTTCACCAAGAGCATCAAGTTGTAAATCTGTGGGATAATTATGGGTGTGTTAGTGTCCAAACTGAACTCTGGTTCACACAGGCTTTCATCTGACGTTGAATTATTCATAAAACAAAGGGTTAAACTGCTGAAAGGAGGTAATTTAGTCACTTTTGGTGTCAGTAAATTTTTGGGGTGACTTCTTTAATGGCAGCTTAAAGTCCCCTGAGTAGTTGTATTGCTAATACCCTCAATGCTTTTTATGTGTCACTAGGAAATTAATCACATTTTAAAGATATTTTAAAGGTTTTATTTTGTAAAGTGCCGTCAGACTGCTCCTGTCTTTGAAGATCAGCAGATAAATGAGTTGCTGCAGCAAACTGCTTAGTTATAGAGCAGGTTCTGCCTAAGTTATTTGTTCTCAGCTATTTTTCTATCCAAGAAGTTACATTGTACCTCCTGTTTATTTTCCCATGAAGATAACTGTGTCAGAGGGATGAAGCTTCTGATACTATTTACCTTACAGACTGGTATTGTTCATGAGTGTTGTTCAGTGTTCAGGGCCTTCTTAGAGTGTAACTGCTTTGTTCTATCTAAGAATAGAATAATCATGTAATCTAGAAATACAATTTTGTTCCCATTCATTAGTTACATTGGCACAGTTAGAAGCCAGTCTGGCCATGCTGTGCTTTGTCAAAATGTCCTCTTTGGCCAGGCAGACCCAGTGATGGGAATGAAAGCAGCAGCAACATAATGATTGATCAGGGTAATAAGTGGTGGCTGCAGTGTTGTTACTGTCTGTCTAGTCATTGCTACATCTTCTGTAGGCATGGCAGAGATGAGTCTGCTTCCAGGAAGCTGTCCCATCCCAGTTCTTCATTTGCTGTCTTGTGTAACATCATCTTCTATGGGAGATTTGCAATTCCCAGTCAATAATGCAATAATTACTTGTTTCAGATGACAATTAGAGAGCAAGAGACTTCTGTATAATACTGTTTCTTTTTTTCTTTTTAAGATTTAACATTGGGTACTTGCTCTTCAGTAAATAAATGTCTTTTCTCCTTTGTTTCTAGATGTAATAGAGCAAATTTGGAAAGGATTGAAGTTCTCTAAACCCTTTTTCCCTAGCTGGAAGTCTTCCTGACTTCCTATGCCCCAGCCTTTCTCCCTTAGTCTGTAAGCTTGGCTCTGCCTCCTGATACTTCTCTAGAAGCTTTTTCCCATTAATACTTAGCCACTGTCCCTCATAATTCTAGATACATACATTTCTAGATACACCTTTTGGCACTGGATCAAGTAATGAAACATGAAGAAAGAAAAATAGTAAATGAAGCTAAAGTAAATTTTCCCCAGTTTTGCTAATGGGAGAATTAACTTTTAAATGCTAAGATAAATGACATCATATTTACAAGCAGTTATCTACATCTTCATCCATAGGATCATGATAGAGGTTTATGTACTTCTCTTTCCCCTCTGCCCGTTCTTCTGGCCAAATTAATCTCAGTCTCTGTTACTGTTTGCTACCTTTGAAATGTTGTAGGTGAATTGCTTTATTTTTGGATGCCTTTTGAAAGGCAGCCACAGTACAGAAATTGCTTGATTCCTCTTCAGATTTTTCATTATAGCAACCCAGGACTGTCTTGGAAAAATGAAACTGTATAGAATGCTTTTCATTTAATTCCTTTTCTCTTGAGTCCCTTTGTGCAATAAGTGGTGTTTGTATTCTAACTGCAGGTAGGGATTAGAGGCCAAATGGTTTCTCTTACTTTGGAAAAGCTGAGTTCTTTCAGAGCAAATGAGGGGAAATTTTTGCTCTCTACACTTCTAGTAGTTCAAAGATTGACTACTGTACATGAATTCCATTCAGATCATGGAGTTGGAAGCTTGTTTGGCTAATTTTGGTATGTGTCGTTGTTTTGGTTTTATTTTTCAGCCTGGGTATTTGGTTTTTTTTTTGTTTGTTTGTTTGGTTGGTTTTTGCTTGTTCCTTTTAAACCCTGCCCTCCTGGGAGCCACCCTATTCATCTGGCTTTCAGAGCAGTGGTTTCCAGACTTGTGGAGAAGCAAGCTGCTGGAGCCCACAAGTTTTCTTGTGAGCTGTTACAGCCACATAAAGTCCAGTTCCATGGGAGTGCCTGCAGCCCCCTTACAGGCATGGTCTGGGCAGTGAATAAGCTGTTGGCATTGTTTCTTCCAGCTCAAGGCAGGTATTTGTTCATCATCTCCTTCATGTTTTTCTATGTTTCTTGTTTGCTTTCAAGAGGTAATATTCTTGCTTTCTGTTTGAGTCTCTGTAGTGTCTTTGCACCACCACAGTCGGGTAACTGCTTTGGAAAGTGTGGCATTTACTGGTTGCTTTAGGAATTTCTCAATTATGTATTTTGATATGCTGCCTAGTGGTTACAATAGCATGGATCAATTTGGTGATTGGTTAAAAGAGGTGATATTTATTATAGCCCTTGAAATCACAGAATGTTTATTCATTATAATTTCTAGCAGTGATGATTTCTTAAATATATTTTTACATGTGTGTTATTATCCATGTCAGGTTGGTATTTTAAACTATGCACTGAAGTAAACTTCTAGATGCTGATTTATTTAAAATACTGATACATTTTAAAATAATAACTTTAAAAAACTTTTGATGAGCTTGTGGTTTGTTCCACAATAGAAGAGATGTTCTGTAGTGAGTGCAGAGGACCATGGCTCTGCTGGGCTGCCCTGGGGGGTGTGACAGCTTCAGTCCTGAGATGCACATGGACTGTGTGTTGAGCATGCAGTGGATATCCTTGATGCTGATGGAGGCTGACTGCTACAGCATGGACTTTGCTCATTTGTATTCTCTGACTTTATCCTTATCTCCTGCCACCTGATATTTTTGCTCAGTAAGTCCTTTTCCTAGTGTTTACTGCACACACACACCTTTATCATACACATATAGTGTTGTACTTGTGTTTTAAAAGCAAAATGCCCTATTAAAACTTTCATGAAGGCTTTAATTCTGGAATGTCCATTTAGCCCAGCAGAAGAGGAGAAAGTTGTGGTGTTTTCTGCTTTCCCACACTGAAAGCAAGACCCTGGATGTGAAAGTTCATGGTATTCTCCAAGCTGCTGCCAGCTGTGGATGACTGACTCCCTCCAGGCTGCTGATGCTGCCCTTGGTGCAACTCCCTGCTCATTTTAGGATTGCTGTGGCACTGCTGCATGGAGGGCTGTGCAAGCTGTCTGCAGGGAATGTAAAAGCCCTCAGTGGCAGCGATTTCTAGTGTGAGGCGGATGTGTGTGATAACTGTAACCAAGTTTGTAGCGTGGCTATTACCCCTCTGCTGTGGTCTCCTTAACCTCAAAAGGAAACAAATGTTTCATAACCTTCTGTGGGGACTGCTTCAGTTTCTCCTCTGTGGCTGCCAGCTCCAAAAGCTAATGACAGACATTATAGATAATCTTTCAGACTTTGACGATGGCTGTGATGTGAGTCATGACTGAAAGCTTAGTAAAGTTACGGCTCTCTGTCATCATTGTTAAATAGAGGCAGTTTGTGCTGCAGTGGAATTGTGCACTTGTGGAGTCATTCTGGCCACACGTGACTGCAAACACGTGTTGATGCTGAGCAACGTGTCCTGCAGCTCAGGGACAGGGCACTCTGCAGTGCTCCTGTCTTAGGACTGCATTTAAGTTATGCTAGAAGCCACGTGAACTTGACAAATTTTTTTCCACTTTCTCATCAGTAGGAAAAAAATGGCAAGCTGGGATTCCTTCCTTGTAGATTTGAATTGTTGTGAACAGTAGAACAACAGAGCAGTATATCTTACAGTGACATTTGAGTTCATGTTATTAAACAGACTGAATCCATCAGAACAGGTGTTTTTTTTTAAAGTACAGGGTTGGGGTTTTTTTTTAATCACTGATGCTATTTTAGTTCTGATTGCTTAACAGTGTATTTGAATATGGTAATACTGAGCTCATAGTCCATAACAAGCAGATTTTTTTCATATATATACTTTCTGTAGGGTCTGTCATTATATGGCAAGTTTATGGTTTTGGAGAATTTAGTTGGATTTTTTTCCATCCTCTCTCCTGCTTTCCCCTGCAGCAATTGCCACAACAGTTTTGCTCTCAGGCTTTCATCCCAACACTTCAGTGACTTAGTTAATGAGCGATGAGAAGTGTGTACCTGCAGAGTCATTTATATATAATCAATAATTTGTCTGTGTAAGGTGACTGACACTTCTTACCAGCTTCCCAAACTGTGCCATCATGCTCCAGATTTGTTCCAGTTGCATATCTCAGTGTTTAGATTTATTTCAGCATTCAGTAACTAAGTAAAAGCTCTTTTTTGTGCACAAACTTGCTAATACCTGAAATGTCTCTTTTTTGGGAGTTGTCTTAACCTCCAAACTCAGAGACCCCCTGTAAACTCTTCAAGATGTATTTTTCATTTGTAACACAGTGCCATAGGCAGAGAGATAATTGTATGGGATGTTCAATATTTCAGAAGAAATTGTCATCACTATTTTTCATGTTGCCTTGCATTCCTTTTTCTAATGAAAGAATATCTACAAAAATTTATGTGTTGCATTTTGGGGAGGTGAAAATAAGTGCTTACAAAACAGTCTTAGAGTGTCTACAATTTTGCTATTGAAAGCTTTTTTCATTTAATATTGCAGTAATGTATTTAAAGAGTTAAAAACACTTCCTAAAGTCGCTTTGTTGTGATACTTCCTTAATTGATGTGGTTTATGTTAACTTTCAGTTGATTCATAGACTGCATCTCAAATTTATTCCAGGGAAATCATTAAAACAGGGTATTCTGATGTGGGAATGGACAGATGACACGATTGGAATGATGTTGACACACTGTGGTTTAATTAAAGACTGCAGTGTATTAAGTAGTATGTTTAGTAGGAAGGCTTTCCTGGCCAGTGTGGACAGGTATTTTTTCTCTTTCTTAATCCTGTAATGTATAATTTGAATAAGTCTTTGGCATTGCCTCTGCTTGAGGCAAAGGAAAACATGTTTCTTAATTAAACCTTGGTATGATTTTACAATTCTTTCCTATGAGCTCTTAAGGACGAGAGGAAAACACTGGTTTTCAATGCCCCAGTAGAAAATGTATTTTGTTATACTGCTTGCTGGTACATCTGTTGAAGAGGGATTGTGTTTTGTTTGTGTAAAGGATTAGTTGAATTTTATTAGCATTTAAAATGCTTCCTTTGTTTACAGTAGCCAAAAGCATTGACTGATGTTATCTGGTTTCCATATTGAATGCTGTATCACAAACTTTGTGTCCATCTATGTCAGAAGAAGCAGCAGGGGCATTCATCATGGTTCATTTGTCTTATCACTGAACAGGATCTCTCAGAAGCTGCCTCTGTTTAAGTTGATTGCTGTTGCTGTGATCTTTAACTCCTCATACCTTTGGAGAATGTAGAGCAGCATCTTACAGAAAGCTCTTTATTTTCTTAGTTAAGGGCAGTTCTTTCTTCATGAAACACAGTGTCATTATTTAAATTCCCTGTTAAAAGATAATATTGGATATGCTTTTAGTGAAAAGTAGAACTATTCCTCAGGTGTTTGCTTCAGTTTGTTTCCACATACTAAGTTGCACTGATGATAACATTAGGAGGAAAAATACTTTTTAAAACAAATTAGTATTAATTTATTGTAAACAATTGTTGCATTTTGAGAACATGCTGTATGCTTCTAGAATGCAGTGACCCAGAGGACAGCTTTCTGTTTAGATCGGCATGTGCTGTTAAAAGGTTAAAAAAGTAGGGGAGAAGGCAGGATGTTGAAATGAAATTGGAGATCTTTTCTCCTCACTCTTGATTTTTGTCATTTTTCCTGCTCTTTAGCTGCAGGAGTTCAAACCTGTCCCCCCGTAATTCTGTTGCAGCAAATCTTTAACTTGCTGTTGTACTGCAGCATTGCCAGTGTCGATTTCTGCTGAGGGGGCCCTGAGGTTGCACCACACCCGAGCCCATCTTACAAAGTCAAAACTTCAAGTCATGCTTGATTTTGCTTTTGTTCTAAAGCTGGGAGTTTAGGAAAGTGCACGTGTTACCGTGGGTGCTGCACAGTGTGTTTCACTGGAACCTCAGTGGGATCTGCTGCACCCTGAGCAGCATCCCAAGGCCATGGGCATTACGTCTGTGACCTAGCGTAGCTCTAATCCAGGAGTAAGTCCCTAACCTGAGCTGTTTCTGTCGTGCTGAGGGCAGAGGTTACTACTTGTGAGGATTTACTGGGAGAGTAAACAATCAGAATAGAAGTGCTGGGTGTGAAAGTATCTTCCTGTGTGCTGGGAATTGGAATGAAGCTGCAAAAGCATGGTGTGCTCTGAGGAGAGGCAGGACTCTGAAGCACCTGGTGAGTGATGTTACCGCGCCTCTCCCGAGCCTTATCCTACCTTTGGGGCGAGCTCCCTGGCTTCTAAAAGACTCAGAGATGGTCACACAGCGATTCCTGTTGTCGCTTGTGTTTGTCTCTTTTGCCCAGGAGAAGCTCAGCTGCAGTCTGGCAGAAGGCAGGTGTCCAGGCTAGCTGGCAGTGAGTGTAACCATCCCGGCACCCGTCTGTGCCCGCTGCCCGTGTGGAGCAGGAGCCGGGAGCTCGGCGGGGCCGGTGGCCGGGGCAGCTCTGTCCAAGGTGCTGACGGGCCCGGGCACGGCCCGGCCGCTCTGCTGGGGCCGGGACCGTGCCCTGTCCTCGGGAACGCTTGCCAGCCTCTGGCACGGGTCATGTGTCCCCGTAAGGGCACACGGGCAATAACTGCTGTGTAGCTTTTGGGTATAAAACTGTTCTGATTACACAAATCGGGGACCTTGGGGCTTTTGAGGGGTAGTAGAATATATATAAGTTAATGGCATGAGTTGTATAGCAGTGAGAAACTCATCAGACCTTTTAAATTAGAATGTCTTTCAAGTAGTGCTTGTCCTTGAGATGGTTGCAAGGGCTTATAGGTTTTACAGTTTGATGATAAAACCCAGTTTAGTTTATCCAGGAATATATCCGCTTCTCTGAAATCATGCTGAAACTATCCACTGGCTTTTGGTGTGGATGCGGTGGAAGGAGGTGTTGTTCAGTTGTTGGAGGGATCAGGAAGGTGCTTGTTCAATCAAAGCAATGCATCTTAAAAATAGTGCGGTTTCAGTTCATCAAGTTGTCTCATATCTCTTGGTTTAGTGGCATTTACATATGTAATGGTCACTGGAGCAAAACCTAATGGCAGTGATGGCTAGAAAATGGAAAATGATCTGTCTAAAGTGTTCTTTAATCTAAAAGATTTCCTTTCCAATTTTCCCCAAGTAAGATTTAAATTGTACCATTACATTTGATTAGAGGTTCAGGGTCTTTCTTAAAAAAAACCAGTAACACTGAAGAAGTCTTAAAATAACTTTTTAGTTTAGAAAATCTGCTGTTAGAAACTTGAACTTGTGTAAAAATTTCTTGCATTGTAAGAATGCAAGAAAAAGTAAAGAAAAAGTTCTTATTTTACGAGGTTTTCTTGATTATGAAATGCTGATTGTAAGGCCACTTGGAAACTTAAATGTCAGTTTGTGTTCTGTGTATCTGTATTCCACATTAATGTGGACCTTTTTCTTCATCCATAAATATTCATCTATATGGGGAATTTTCATTAGACAAATACTAGTACAACTGGTGGGCAATAACTTAATTAAATACTGTTCTGTACAAGTGTGCACCATTTGTGTGTCTCATAGAAACTACCTGAGACAAAAAAGTTAATTTCTGATTATTAATTATGTGATTAATTTTTACATACTTTGTTTTGTCCTAGCTGGAGATACAGATGATCCTCCAAGAATTACTCAAAATCCTGTCATTAATGGGAATGTAGCTATGGCTGACGGACATAACAACACTGAAGAAGACATGGAAGATGGTAAGTAAATATGTGATAAACTCATGGTTTGTTTGGCTTCTTTAGTTTTATGATTTTGAGGAGAAAATGGTCCATCTCTTACCTATGTCCTGTGATCTGTAGCTCATTAAAAAATGAATCCCTCTGTAGTTAAGGCTGCTGGTTTTCTGTGTAGGCATCCCTTTGACATAGCTGTACAACAGGATTAGACTTCTGAAGCCTTGGGATTTTTTTCCTTGTACTCTTTCTAGGTACTCATTTAAAATTTGCTGAAAGCGCTTCTGTCCATTGTTATGTTTTGTGATACAGCCCTTTAAAGGTGCTGCAGCTGGGCTTTGCTGAATAGTAATTTTATCAGTTATGCAATTCCTTCAGGGTGTTTAGAATCCTTATCTGTCCTGCTCTCTTGTCAGGTGGCAGCTGTGCTCTGATTTTGTCTTTGTGTGGTAAGTCAGTGGTATCTATTCTGTAGAAGGACATCTTTTGCTCTCAGTTCTGATACCTAATTTTACTTGCAAAAGCAAATGAAAAATTATGTATCAATGTCCTGTTAATAAAAGTGGACATGTGTTTTTGAAGTCTTTTTTCTTGGTCCATTAAATGAAAATAAGGGTGTACATTCTGTTGCAGAAGATCAAATAATTATATTTCTGGGTATATTTAAAGAAAGGTAACAGTTTCTAAATCTATTATGTTTAGTGAGGAAAACGTGCAATGATAGTTCTTTTCTTAGGAAAGGATATGGGCAGCGACTGCTCATTTTGAAGATTGAAATAAAATTGAGTTGGGTGAAGGGAAATATCACATGAGTGGGATTTGTTCCATTTCCCATGCTATCTTGTGAGGGTACATTTAGGACTAGGCTTAAATATTCAGTTAGATTTGTGCAAAAATATTGAGTGTTTTTTCAGAAAAACCAGAGTTAGAGGTTAAAGGTCAAAAAAGTGCTTACTTTTTGTGCGTTCAAGGAACATAGAATACTGATGGAAATAGTAATGTTCCATGAAGAGAATAGGGTTTAAATTCAGAACAAAAGCATCTCATGGTTGAATCACCTCTATATCATTGGCAAAGATAAAGTTTTCCATGACCAGAGTCTTGCAATGAAAGAAAAATGTAGTCTTCTTAGCCTGTGAATTTCATTTGTGTGATTACCTAATCTCATTCAGAGGGTTTTGATTTATTGTTCACAGTAAATAGGTGAGACTGAAACAGAGAACTCTGTTCTTATCAAAAGCTGTTATAAAGGATGTTAAATGTCTGTCAGGCCATGATATTTAGAGGGTAGCAAGAGGAGACCACATGGGTTGGCACCAACTGGATAGAACAGATCTGTTTAAGTTCTGTTCTTGGTAGAGATGTTTATATGTAGAAAGCCTGATAGTGTTTGCTGTTGATACAACCAGTACATAACACATTGGTGAATTAGAAAAATCATTTGTCCACTAGTTGGTCTGTCTATATTTGTACAAATTAGTCAAAATAGGGACTTAAACTGCAGAAATAACTGATGAAAGCCAGGCTACTTCAGGCTGGCAAGTAATCAGATATTCACCTTTTCATTCAGAATAACATTGACCCTTTAACCACAAAACTGCTGTGGACCTGTTTATATCAATTCCCAACTGTTGGAGTCCTCTCAGAACTGGGTATTGGAGGTGTTGCACTAGGGAGAAGTATCTGAAGGCATTTGACAGGAGGCTTGAGAAAGCTTCTCATGCAGCGATGGACTTCCAGCATGGTCAGGAGCTTGGGCCACTGCAGTGGGACGTCCTTCAGAGTTCAAGCGTGATTATTAAGCAATACTCTTTTAAGAGTTCCTCATTATCACATTTGAATAAGGAGTGTCTGGCTACGTGTAGGTGCTGCTACAGCTGTGCATTGACACAGATAGAAATGAGTGTTATTGCAAAATGTTAGAGTTGCAGAAACATTCCTGAAGACTTGCATCTCCTAAGTGGATGATGCCTCTTTTCCAAATCTTGTAAATCAGATTAGTTGCTTGCTGTTGCATTATTTACACATCAGTGCAATTGCTCTCTTGCTGTTTGTGCTCTTGCTAACCTGGTTTCCAGCATGATGTGCATGGGTAATGGACAGCTCAGAGATTCCAAAGACAGGGAAAATGAGAGATAGGGGCTTTTCTGATAAACATGCAGTTTTCCTTTGCTGTTACTCATAGCAAAGGGCATCCATCTGAGCTGATACAGAATGCATGAGGAGAATTTAGATGTCTCTTCAGCGAAATTAATGAGTTTAATGGTTCCTGTGAGAGAGGTGAACAGCAAGATGAAAGGTTGATGCTTCTAGCTGGATCATAGAAATCGGCTTTCTGGTGATTTTCTGAGTTCAAGAAACTTTTGAGGTGATTTTGTTCTTCCAGCTTAGCACATAAAGAAATGACTGATAAGATTGGGGAGAAAAAAGGTGCAGCTCTCATCCCCTTTGCTAGGCAACAGGCTGCAGGCATTATGAGGCACAGGGAACGGGAGCAGCAGTGGACCACCAGCAGGACTTTCAGATAAGGCTGTGTTCTCTCAAGCGCTGTGACCAGGACCTGTTGCTGCTCTGTGTGAAATCTTAGCAATTAAAAACAACCAGCTGAAGGACTGTGCTGTGCTTTGTATGGGGAATGACTTAAATGAATCAGGCTTTAAAAGCTGGAATAGCAGCTTCTGCAAATAAAGTAAAAAATAATACAAACAAGGCTCTGATCAAAACTTGTTTGAAAGTGCATCAGTATTCAAAGCAACACATAGAAAAAATTCTCTTAAGTTAAAGTTCAAACAGAAGGTCCCTAGCTGAACATAAACTCACAGCTTTGCCATTTCCTCCTGAAGTCTCATTTCTGTGAAGAACTGCAGAGGCAAGAAGGCTTTCAGAAGCATCAGTCTTAGCCGTATGCTGGTATTGCATGCTGTATTTGGATCATTATTAAAATATTCATAGAATATTCAGCCAGTTTCTCCATTAATAATTCAGGCTTGGAATATTTTAACAACTCCAGTGCACTTTCAAGGTAGCAACATTTACTAAGAGAATAAAGAAATCTGCTTTTCCCAAAAGTATCAACATTTAAATAAGTGTTTCAGCCTTAAAATGGATCATATTCAGTATTTGGATCTCTGATTTGAAGGATCTTTCTTCTGTTAAGATGCTGAATGTGACATTCGTCACATCAGTGAAAAAATGTTTTCCACGTAGCAAAGACAGCCCATTGCATTGTAATTCCTCCAAGTACTGCCAGCTGGCTCAATCCTTTTTACCTTGTGTTCAGTTTGTAGTTCTGGGATTTAGAAAAGTCTCACTTGCCAGTCACTACTAAATTATCCTGCTGCCAGTTGCAGTCTTTAACTGGCATCTGCAGGACATGTTCATGATGGCAAAAAAGGCTTTATTTATTGATGTACTCAAAATAATTGTCACGTTTGCTGTGTAAACTTCTTTTTCCATTAAAATTCATCCTTTAATCCATTATACTTGCTAAGAAAAAATGGGCTTACTGGAAAGAAAGGAGGGTTGTTATTTTTAAAGAAACTTCTATTTTAGGGTTGACCTGTGTTACAAGGCTGCGTTTTTATGGAGCAGTTACTAGTGCTTGCTCAAATATTTTACAGAGAAGAGTTCCCATTCCCTGGTGAGCTCTCATGCACAGGCTTTCCTGAAAAGAAATCAAGAAATACAGGCAAACTTTCTCTGAAGCATCTGCAGATGCTGCGTGGGCTGCATTTTTTAGCTGACACTGTAGCAGCATTGCTGCATCCTTGTGCTGAAGTGCACTGAAAGCTGCATCAAAGGAGGCAGAAAGCAAACTTGGCTCGTTTCTCAGAAGCTCAGACTGAGCCCAGAAGCACTGATAACGTGATTGTGAGTAGGGAGGTGGCCTCAATTTGGTTTGAGGTACACGTGATGCAAGACTGATTTTAAATTGTTCAAGTTACAGATTTGTTTTATCCTGGCTGCAAATCAAGTTAGAGCTCCTCTGTCTGCAGCCTGTCAGGTTCTTGGGTGTAGAAGTACAGCTCTTCACTCTGTCAGCGGGCAGTGAGTAGTGCAACTGGGATGAGAGCATTTTTTTAAGTGGGTGACAGACTGCTAGTTAGCTGCACTTCCAGGCAAGGAAAAAGGTGAAAGTAATCCTTTGAACTCTTGTGTTATTGAGGAAGCTGACAGCACAGGGCTACACAAAGGTCTTTGCAGGAGTAGAAGGGACAGGAAGCAGGTTTGGGCTGTAGTACCTCCAAGAGACAATTGGAACGCTCAGGGTTGTCAGGCCATACACAAAAAAAATCCTCTGTGTTGCAGTTCAGTAGTAGGACAACTGCTTGAAAACTGCTTCACAAGGGAGAAAAATTGAATCTGTCTTAGCTCCCTGGCAGTTGTGGATAGAGCTTGGTAATTTTCTCTATGAAGTGTATAATCTTTACCCTGTTGCATGTTGTAATCAAGAGTGTTCCATTTTTTAAGTAAGGTAGCAATCAGGACTCACCTGTGTTTTGGAAAAATGATTCAGTGCTGTCTCTGGTGCTGTGCCAAGCTGAGTAAACCGCTGCTGTCCGTGTATGGAAGGAACACGTTGTTGTACTCTGTGCCTTGTCACAATTTCACAATCTGATTTCTGGCTGGGTGGTGTTGTCCCTCAGTGCTCTTTGATTTCAGTTGGGTGTCACTGCATGTGTGACACCTCCAGCTGTGCATCCCCTGTGGGTGCAGTGGCCATGGGTGCTGCCTGCTGCCCTGTGTGCTAGTCCAGCCTCCTTACAGCCAGGAGGATTCTGTGTTGCACAATGTCAGACTGGAGCCATGCAAAAGGAGGGGAGTGTCATGTGCATCCCTGGCCTGCAGAGTTGTTGGGATAAGTTGCAGGTTTTTCCTCCCCAAGTGCAATATGAGGCGTGTCACAGTAAAGAGAGCCTGGCCTTGCGCCTTGCTGAAGCTGTCACAGTCTCCAGCACCCTGTTATAGCTGTGTACTACAGAAGCAGAACAGATTGTGGTAGGTGAAGAGCTGGGTATGTGGGAAGAAGGCAAAATTACTTTAATTGTGTGTGTCAAAATAAGCTCTTTGAAAAAAAAATAGTCTCATGTAATTTTGTGCTAGACCACTAAAAATCTCTAAAGTCTTTCCATAGCACAAAGAAAACAAGACCCTTAATTTTCAGCAAACTGATAGAATTTTACAAAAATCCAACAACCAACCTATGGTGTTCATCTGTTTTAAAATACACTATTGCAAGCCAAAACCTAGGAACTGGTGGCATGATATCAACAGGGCATTTGAACAGATTGTGAAATTCCTTTGTGCATATGGGTTCATGCAGGGAAGTGACTTAAACTGGGCTGTGGAGATGCTACACAAGAGGAAGAGTTAGAGTGGGCTGTGATTTAGTTGTAGAGCATTTGATGTCTCTGTCTTACTGCACCTGCTGCTTTAGAAGCAACTGGAGTGGTAACAAATCCTACTGCTAAAGAAGCATTTAAGGAAATAGCGTACAAAAGGAATGCATCTTGCAGTGCTCTGTTTGCCTGAACGGAGTTGCAGTGTTTTTCAAAATGAAAACATTGAAACGTCAGTAATGAAGTAGCTCACTGTCCCTCTGGGATGGAGATGCTCTTGTTGCTTCCCACATCCCACTACATGAAACGTGCTCAGGTGACACGATGTTGGTCATTCTGGAGAGAGGATCGTGAGGTGTTTCAGACAATGGTGTTGTGTGTGTGTTACAGATACCAGCTGGAGATCAGAAGCCACATTTCAGTTCACAGTGGAACGCTTCAACAGGCTGAGCGAGTCGGTGCTCAGCCCTCCCTGCTTCGTGCGCAATTTGCCATGGAAGATCATGGTCATGCCGCGCCTCTACCCGGACAGACCACACCAAAAAAGCGTAGGATTCTTCCTTCAGTGCAATGCTGAATCTGATTCCACGTAAGACCCTCTTAATTACTGTACAAGTCCTCACTTGATACTGCTTAATCTGTTGCAAGGAATATGAACTTCTACAAAAAAACCCTTCTCCTTGCTTTCTGGAAAGAATTCTTGCAGGGTTTGAGTGCCCTTTAACCCCCCACCTTTCTAAATCTCAAAGCATAAGAATAATCCCCTCTTTAGGATGAGCTAAAATCAGCTTGTGTGATTGACTAGAAGTTTGTGGTAGAATTTAGGTACATGCTGAAGGAGAAGTCCTTGACTGACAGTTTTCTTGGCTTGGAAGAAGTTCTGGGTTTATTTCAAATGAAAGTGGAGCTTCTCTAACCATGCCAAGCTATGAAAGCTGCCCAGTGAAGCATGTGAACAGGTAACTGCTACCAGTGCAGGCAGAACAGGCCATCAGTCCTTTCCTTAAGTGGAGTTCATGGCTCATCCACCAAGATCTGAACTCGTGTGTGTTGTTGGAGTGCTGCATGCAAATCAACACTGACTGCCTTTGACCACTTTTGTAAATAATAGAAAAACTTAAAAGATAACTGCAGATTTCTGGGGCATTCTTGTAGCTCATCCAGGAAGAGTGCAGACCTTTCAGGTGTCCTTTCCAATAGGGTAACTCCATTCTGGCACTCACAGAGTGACTTAAGTCATTCTGGCATTCAGAAAGCTTGTTGTTTACTCTGAATACATTGCATTTCCTCATCGTTTTTATAATATAGAGGTGAGTGCTCAGGGCAGAATGTAAAGAAAAAGCTGTAAGTGTTAACAAGTCACAGGACATGTGATTCACATCCAAGTGTTTACAGGAAAAGGATAAAAGGATAAGAAGTACCAACCAAAGTGCAGCTGGTGGAGCTGAGCAAGCAGTGCCACTGCATGAGGCAGTGACAGGACATTGTCTGAGCTGTGTCCAGACTGATGGCCATGCACAAGTAGCGTGGTTTTGAACACCAGTGGTCATGAAGAAGTGCTGCTGAGACAATTAGATGGGGAGCTTAGCTTGTGTTGGGAGGGAGGGTAGAAGCTCCTCATCCTTTCCTTACAAGGGCTGAGAGCTCCCACTCCACAGACACCAAGAGCACTTGGAGAGTTGGCACATCCATGTGCAGTGGGGCAGATCAGAACTAACTCACCTGGGAGTGCCACCAGCTTCTTAAGCCACCCTGCAAGTCACTGACACACTTTCTTGTCAACACTGTTGCCATAAGAAAATCTCCATTCCAGGTTCATAATGTGGCTTCAGAAAGCCCCAGAGGTGTATGCCCTCAATAACAATTAACATCTAATAAGGAAAAAAAAGTCTGGTGTGTGAAAGTAATGTACCAAAAATTCCTAACAAAAAAGAATTATGTAACGACTATAAAAAGCTTGGCTTTGAAAGAGTTTCAAGTGTTTCTTCTGTATTTATAGGTCATGGTCCTGTCATGCACAAGCAGTTCTCAAGATAATAAACTACAAGGATGATGAAAAATCATTCAGTCGTCGTATTAGTCACTTGTTCTTTCATAAGGAAAATGACTGGGGCTTTTCTAACTTCATGGCCTGGAGTGTAAGTAATTGGACATGTATTAATCTATTGCTAGATAGGAGCAGTTGTGTACCTGTACTCCTGCATACTGAGATGCTGATAGCAAAGGGTTATTTCCCCCAAGCTGTTATTTTTTTTCTATCATTGCTGTAGATTTTTTTCTCATATTTTTCTCTATTAATTTGATTTTTGTAGAGTGCTTTTACTTATGTTGTAATTTAAATATTCCCTCATTATTATTTTCTGCCTGTTGCTTGTGTTTTGTTATCACTGTGTGATAGTCAATGACATTCTGAAGCAGCATAATTTTGCTTGCATTTCCATATGTTCTTTGTGTATATGTACATGTATATTTAATGCCCTAATAATACTACTAAAGTTTCTCTTGAATTGTGACAACTTTTTAAGCATTTGCAAAGGTTTTTGAATATTGTCCAGAAGAAGCAGAACATTTGATTACCAACTCTTACATCACTGAAAACTGAAACAGACCTGCAAAATCTTAAAAGACAGGAAAAAGTTTACTGCACTGAGACACTAAAAAAGAATTAAAATTTAAGCTGAAAAACAACTGCTTTGGTGTTTTTCAGTTTTGCTTCTTCAGTTTATTACTACTGATAGCTCAGGCTTGGACATAAGAAAGTGATGTCTAAGTGGATGTTCACTGCAGTCATGTTGCATGTTCCTGTATCATTTGTGTTTTACAGGAAGTCACTGATCCTGAGAAAGGCTTTATAGAAGAGGACAAAGTTACTTTTGAAGTCTATGTTCAAGCAGATGCTCCCCACGGAGTGGCGTGAGTATCTTTGACTAAAAGCAATACTAAAAATTCTTAATGCTAGTATTTTTGGTTGGGATCATTCAAGTATTCTGTGTTACTGCCATTTGTAGCTTCCATCAGACAGTCTCACTTTGTCACTACCAGTTGATGAATTCTCACATGGCATTATTTTCATAATCACATAGAGATTTTGTATAGCTTAAATTTCTGTTTGCATCAGTCAGCAAAATGTTGTGGAACCTCAGCTTCTGAGTGAGTTGGTTTGTGATTTATCACCTCTGCAGCTCTGGCCTGAGCATTTGTCGTGTGGGAGCTGATGGGGTTTCAGGTGCAGCCAAGTGGCTCTGCTGTCTCACTTGCCTTGGTTTGCAGTTGTTGTAAAACTGCTTCATCTCAGTTGTTCTTCATGGCACTTTTAAACAGCAGGGTAGTACAGAGGTGCAGAATTGCCCTTCAAAGTATAGCTCTGAGCTCCAGGACACTCACAGGACATCATTTTCCTGCCATATAGAGCATATTTTTAAAAAAGTAATAAAATCACTAAGCATTTAATTGCTAAGACTGTTGTTACTGGCAGGCAGCAGTGAAGTGTAGTTTATTTGAACCTTCAGTAGCAGTGGAGAGTAGCTGATATCTACCAGCAGCACCACCTTAGAACAAACACTCTTTATTATTGGAATACAGAACTTTCTTGTTTTTAACCATAAACTATTTTCTAGGTGGGATTCAAAGAAGCACACAGGATATGTTGGCTTAAAGAACCAAGGAGCAACTTGTTACATGAACAGTTTGTTACAGACTTTATTTTTCACAAATCAGCTACGAAAGGTAAGCAATACATGAAAGAACATGAGATTATAACATTGGCTGTTTTAATTGCAATTTATAAATACTTCAAAACAGACTTGTGTGATCATTTTGCCTCCTTTATCCTTTCAGAGGAGTTGTGACTTATATGATGATGCATGTCTTACTGCAGGCAGAGTACAGGAAGCTCCCTTTTGTAGTTTGTGGAACACAAGCTTTTGTTCTGTTTTGTTTTTGTAGCAGGCAGAGCACCTGGAGAAGACCTGAGTTTAGGGGATGTTTCTCTGACTGTATTATGTTAATATTACATTTTGGAATTGCTGGGGGTGGGCACAGCAGTTGAATCTTGCGGATAAAAGATGGAAGCGATTTCCCTTTTCTGAAATAGTTAAAATAGGGAATTATAGCTTCTCAGCCCATAAACAATGCACAAAGATACACATTTGCTCCATCTTGAAATTCCTGTTAAGCAGCAGAATTTTTTGTTATTATGGTTGCCATCCTTGTAGTGATGGAAAGCATTGTATTTTCAGTAGTTTAAACGACATAATTTTACATTTACTTTAGTAGTTTTTTTTGGTTTTTTGTTTGTAGATGTTATTTCTTTGCTGGAAAAAACTTTTTTAAATACCTTTTTAATAAATAGCTCATCTAAAGCCAGGATAAAATACTCTAGATAATGTATAATTTTAAAACTGCAGTACCCTTACTGGAGTTAAAAGCAGAAGTGATGACTTGATATTGGAGGTGGCTGTTTGGAAGAGGGGATGTACTTGGAGAAAAAAACAACTTGGCACAATTCAGTGTATTGGAGTTCCCTATTGATCCTAATTCATCCTTCTGTGTATTTCTGCACTTGCTGTCTGCATCTTAGTGAAAATGAGCTGTCCTAACTTGGACTTTCTCTTATATAGACCAGTTGTTGCAGTTAAGTTTTCCCTTTTTAATGTACCTCCTTTCCACTGTCCTTAATTTCCCACCGTCTTGCTGTTTATATCCCTGTGGCCTGTAAGTGTCCCAGTTGGCATTTCTTTTTTCTCTTTGCAATGTGCTGTTTACTCTGAAGTGCTGCAAATAAAAAAAAAAAACCAACAAAACCATCTCAAACTCCAATAGAATGTAACTGAGATCTTCCCAGTGCCATGGACAACAGATAAATACTTGATTTGTTTTACATGATGCACCTGTTCCTTTATAGCAGGAGGTATAATTTACTCATTCAGTTTATCACTCATTATAATGCCTGTTCTTTTTGCTCAGCACTCAGTGTTTGTGCATTTTACTTTTTTTTGGACAACTTCACTTTGCTCTTGAGAAAAGAAAGTGGTTTTGTAATAGCTCTATCTAATGCAGTTGAGTAGTTTGTTCAAGACTGTCTTGTAGTCACTAAATCAATATAACCATGAGGTAGTGAAGAAGAAATAATACAGATGTAATACAGATTAGTTTCAACTGAACTTACCTTACCAGCCATTCCCTATACTTCTTCACCAACCTCAAAATAAAAGAAGCTTTTAGCATCTCTTAATATCTGACTAGTGACCACATGAGAAAACTTAATTTACTAGACGTGGTAGCTGCAGCTTCTTTTATGGAATTGTTCCTGGACAATTTCCTGCTTGCTCCTCAGGCTTTCAGAGCACCCCCAAAACAGGATAGATGACAGTGGCAGTTTTGGACAGCTTTAGCACTCGTTTGCCATTGGTACAGATCAGGAAGAATCAGTTGTTGATTTGTCTGAAAAGAGTATTTTTTCATTGTCTTTTTCACTTTGACCAAACTTGTTCCCGTTAAACCGAAATAAAGTAAAACAACATGTGCAGTATCCTTGGTTTGCTTTTCACCATTTCCATAATTTCAGTGAATCTTCCCTGGAAGAAATGATGATTTCTGTGGCTGTTCCTTAGAGCTTTGTTCACAGAGGAGCTGCTGTCAGGAGCAGAGCTGGGGAAGCAGTGAACAATAGCAAAGGCAGCACGCACCTATGGCAAGTCAGGCCCTGGGGAAGCGTGGGTGAGGATTGATGGAGAGGTCCTTTCTTCTCTGCTCTGCTGCCACATAACAGATGGGAGCTTCTGGGTGCTGGAAATGAGACCTCCCTTTTAAGCAACAAGAGGTGGCTTCAGTGGTAGGGAATAAAGGCACTTTCACATTAAAGCATATTGTTATTTGTTGTTTGTGACTGATAAATATGTCCTTAACTACAGTCCAGTAGGAAGGGCAGTGGTGACTTCCCAGGGGGTGCAGGTTTGGCCCTGGGCTCTGTTACCTGAGTTGTCCCAGAGCTGTCCCCAGTGCCTGCAGCCTGTCAGTGCTTGTGGCTGCAGTCAGTCCATTTTGGAACTTTTAGCAAAAAGTTCCCTTGCAAAAGTCCCTACAACTCATAAGAACATTACAAAATGTTTATATAAATACATTAAAATAATAAATATGGGTCTATTTCTCCCTGATCTGGATCTCTTCAAGTTATTCAATATATTTATCTAGCTTTGGAATTCCATGCACAGTATTTATTTCCCTTCTTTAAGTAATTCCTGGCTTTAGACAGTGTGTTCAATGTTACCTGTTACCATTCTATTATTATATAAATATCTATAAATTTTTTCATATCTGTCAGTGTGCTTATACATGTCCCCATCCCTCTTTGTGTTAATTTCATGAAGGAACTTCTCAGGTGCTAAATAAGAAACCCTGCTTTTTTACATGATCAGAAGGCCTCACTCCTTTATCTTGAGGTCAGACTTCCAGGATTAGGGAGGGTAAGGCAAAAAAATAAAAGTTTGAAGAGGGTAATATTTAAAAAATGGTAGTGTAGATAAAATCTTAGAGAAATGAGCTCCAATATTACCTAAATACACAAGCAGAATGAAGAGCCAAGAAAGGCTGTGTTAAATATCTGCTTTGTCATAACACATGTAGAATTTCCAAGGAAATAAAACTGGTGTTTTTATTCAATGACAGCTGGAATGTAGTAATTATAAGTAAATTGTGAATTATTATTTGAGTATTACTTGAGAGATATAGAAAGGGAACTAATTGTACAGATGGCATATGAGAAAAGCATTTTAAAACAGGAACTAAATGCAAAATATTTGATTTTGATTAATTGTCAAGGTATTCTTAACTGCAGTTTTATGCATTTTTGATGGAAGAGTCTATCACAAGGTTGATTTTTAGCCTGCTGTAGGTTTAGCATTTTAGTATTTATTTTTTGACTATATGGGAACTGGAGTCCAGGGTGAGCTGGATGTGCTGCACACCTTGGGAGTTCTGGCTAATGCACACACTGAGAGTCACTGAGCTCCAGGTCAGCACTTTGCTCACAGAAATGGATCATTCCCTGTTGTTTCCCAGGCAAAAATTCAGATGGCAATTTTTCTGTTTTTGAGAGTTATTTTCTCATATGCTACTTAATATTGAAGTCTTTTTTAGTTTCATTTGTTGCCTAATCTCCTTAGAAGGATGTCTGTTTCATTTTCTATTTACTCTTCTCCAATGATCATCTCCCTTTTGTTTGCTCTTCCTTTCCCCTAGACGTATTGATGTACACTTTTTAAAAAGTAAATCTCATTTCAGTGACTATTGAACTCTCCTAATCCCTGTTTGGTCTGTTTGTGTAATTTCTTTGTTCCCAATCCTTCCCAGATCACTATAATGAGTGAATTGAATTGTTAAGCTGTTTATTTGCTGGACAGTGATGACGTTAAGTGGGAATGAATGAATCGGGGACTCTCAGAGCTTCCTCTGACATCTTTCTCTCCATGTGGACCATTTCTGTTTTTGTTCACTTGTTGCCCTTTATGGTTTCATGAGGTTGCTTTTACACAAAACCAATTATTTTCAAAAGTCAGTAGTACTGACTGGTGTATCTGGTCCTACTGTAATGATTGCAAAGACATACCGGGCATGAGAAGGTATTTGAAGGTGTTAAATGCTTTAGTGCATTTACTGTTCTAGGCTGGAAGAAGGGAACTATTGAGATAAAATAACCATGAATGGAATCTGTTGTTCACATCTTTCTAACCACTGTGCTCTAAGAAGAGTTGTTCCAGACAATTAACATTTTTACACTACAGTACAAGATTTTTTTTCAGACTTTTTTGAAGTGTTGATTAAATTGAGTTCTATGAAGGAAGTCACTGAAGAGGAAAGAATGCATTAAACAGGATGAGCAATAAACTTTTCTGGTACTAATTGAACTAAATGCTTTTTCAGGCTGTGTACATGATGCCCACAGAAGGAGATGATTCATCCAAAAGTGTTCCTTTAGCATTGCAAAGAGTGTTTTATGAGCTGCAGCATAGTGACAAACCAGTTGGAACTAAAAAGTTAACAAAATCATTTGGGTAAGTTTCAGAAACTTGGACTATTTATTGGACTTGGGCTTGATAAAGCTTTTCTTTAAAAAGATTCTGTTTTAATAAGGTTTCTTTTAGAGAGGAGCAGAGAAGTGTTAATATAACATGGTGTTAATTGTTAACTTTCTGTAGTCTACTTGCATAGGTTTTTATTTGTAGCCAGTACTAAAGATAGCAGATCCAAAAGTCAGATTCTTTGGGAAGGGGAATGGTACAGAAACAGAGCTGTTAAAAGCAGGGTTATAATTTACCTGAACATTGTGTGATGCATTTGACTTAAGTAAAACTCAGAACAAAACAGTCATCGAAACATTGCAGTTCATGTATTGTTAGTGTCTTTAATAAATGGAATCTATTTTAGATTTAGTGCAGTAGCAGTAATTTGCATGTCCATGTTGTTGAACACTTATGGCTGCTGTACCATTTTCCTACAACATATTGAAGACACAAGTTAGGACAGAAAGATTAACATTAGTATAACCTTTACAAGTCTTCTCTTTGCATGTCTTGTAAGTGTGGAGTAGGATTTTATTAAAATCCATTCTGAAATACTTTATTTTGTATTGCTTTGTCTCACTGTATTTATAGGGTAGTCTTGTAGTAATATTGACAAGTACTGTTTTATTTCAAAACACATTAGGAACACTTTTTATTTCAAAACACATTTTGTATAATCTTTTTCATTCAATTGTCCTCGTGTTCATCCTGCATCTGCTGCTACAGCCTGTACTTGTGCTCTGTCCAAAAAACACTCCTTCTAATCTTGTGTCTTTGCAACCTTGACTCTTCCCCTTCAGGGGAATCTTAAAAGGAAATCAGTAGCCTCAGTGTTGTCTGTTTATTTGGCCATACCCTCTTCCTACTAGCACACTGTATATTTGCTTTATCAGTGCTCCTGCTGTCCTGTTACAGGACAGGACTTGATGATAAAGTAAATATTTCATCTTGAGTTAAGATCCCAACTGTGTCATATTCAGTAGCTTGAAGAGGCCTTTCCCAAGGGTGTTGCAGGTGCTTGGTTTTGTATCCAGCAGCAGGGTTTTAAAAATGTGTTCATGCCTGCTTTTGTTCTTGGAAAAGAATTTTAGAATGTGTTTGAAGATTTAGGTTTCCCCCTTCCCTCTGAATCAGAGAGGGGGTTTTGGCCTTATGAGCCCTAGGTGCTGGTTAGGGTATTACTTCTTACTGATGTTGTGAACTTCTAAGTTTGACTTCTTCAAGTAGAAAATGATGCCATGTCTGAAGGAGCCCTTCTTTATCCTAATTTTAGTGGGTGACCTTTTTCTTTGGTTTGTCCTATGAGCTGGCTAGTGTTTAAAGCCTAGAGAGTCAGGGCATTATTTTCTATTCTTAATTATCTGACAGGTCACTTGATTCAGCTTGTTTAAGTGTGGACCCCACACAGTTGTTGGCACACTTTGGAGATTAGTTTGCTGCCATGTGAAAGCGGGGGTGAGTCACTGAGAGGAGAGTGGGAGGGAGGATAAAGACAGCACTGCTCCTGATCACCTGCTGCTGCTTCCAGGGCCAGGCTGGAACATCACACTCAAACGGGAGCCTGCAGTCAACAGAGGTTATTTCATACAGCTGGGAGTGGTGACTGCTGCAAAAAAAAAGTTGTCAGAGACTTAGAACTTAAAAAACCTTCTTGAGTTGAAGTTAGAGTTCTCAGATGTATTTAATTCTGGAACTTGAAACACTTTATTCTTCTTGTTTTACTGAAGGCAGGAGTGCTGAACACCCTGCTTGCAGTGTGCCATGTTGCCCACGAGGCACTTAGGTCCTGCTGCCCTCGTCCCTGCTTTCACACCCTGTGTTTGCACATGGACAGTTCAGAAAGCTCAATGCCTCCTTGGAGTTACTGCATGCCCAGGATTAACTGTTTAGATGAGCACAAAGGAGCCAGTCTTTCCTGTAAATCCATTTGCTTCCTTTCCTGTGCTGAAATAATCCCTGAACGCCACTTGACTGCACCTGAAGGGCCCTCGGAAGAGAGGTAGCTGGGAGCCTGCTGTGGAAACCAATGGCATTGAATTGCTCCCAAGCCTTTATTTAAGAGGTTTTTTGGCATGAACTGAGACTGGGTTGTAGACTGGAAGAGCAACAGCCTGGCTGTGGCCTCCTCAGCTGGCTCTGGGTGCCTTTGCAGTCCCTGCCCCAGTCCCACACTGGAGGAGAAGGGGTGTGGGCACAAAGCAGCTGCCAAAATGACCACAAATTCACTGCCCCTTCTTCCTACACGACTAAAGAACATGTGCATCAGCCAGTCCCAAATCTCAGTCTGTACATCTTACTGTGTATTACATTCTTGATCTGCAAAGAAATCAAAAAATGTCTTTTGAAGTGTTCTCTTCCTAATGAGTAATTTTCTATTTATTTGTCTTACAAAGGTGGGAAACTTTAGACAGCTTCATGCAACATGATGTCCAGGAATTATGTCGAGTGGTATGTTTATACTATTTCTTGCTGATCTGTGATGTATAAATTGCTCTTGATGTTCTGTGTGTATATGTAATAGAGCTTAGCGATGATTAGAGTAATAGTGGTCCTGATTAATTTAAATTAAATCTCAAAGGCAGAGTTTTTGCCTTGGTGTTTCTTTAAGAATGGGACTGTTTGTGGCATTTGTGGGTGAGGAATTTGTAAAGAGTAGGGAAGCTTGAAAGTTGCTGGAACGTGTGCTAGTGGTACTTCTATAGCCATGGAGAGAACTGCAGTTTGAAGATAAAATGCATTGTTGTATCAGTGGGGGTTTCCAGGCTTTCTCTAAGGAGTGGGGTAGCTGGAGTAGCCCTCAGTTTAGGGGGAAGAGGAGGATTTAAACGACTAGAAAGGAGATGCCATTTTTTGTAGACAAACATTTTTGTCCCAGTGACTTAGCATCTAATCAGTTAAGTAATCATGTGTGTGATGAATAAACTTTAAAACTGCAAGTTTATCTTGTGTAAAAACTGACTTTTCTTTCAGCTCCTTGATAATGTGGAAAATAAAATGAAAGGCACGTGTGTAGAAGGCACTATCCCTAAATTGTTCAGAGGGAAGATGGTGGTATGTATTTTATACCTTTCTCAAAAATAATTTAAATTAGCTCTTGTTACTTTTATAAAATTGAACTTCTGTGTTGTTTTGCTTTTGTTTCCAGTCTTATATCCAATGCAAGCATGTAGACTATCGATCTGAACGAATAGAAGATTATTATGACATCCAGCTAAGCATAAAGGGAAAGAAAAATAGTAAGTGATACATTGTCATATGTACCAATCCAGTACTTCAACATGTTGGACAACTTTAGTGCCTATTATTTTCAAATGGGTTTGTTGGTGCACAGTGATTAGAAATATGTACTTTAGGACATCTTATTGAAAACATTTTCAATGCAGAGAATGTTTTTGCCTGCATTAGATTTCTTTTTTTTTTCCTTATTCCATTCCTTTTCCTGCTCCTTCCTCCCTAATTCTCTCAGTGCTATCTTTCCATAAAACTCTTAAGAACTTCAGGAGTTTCCTGGTGTCATGAAACTGTGCCATGATGATCATAGTGGTATTGTCACAGTAGTTATAATCTATATATAAAGATGAATTTGGATGAGGTAGATTCTTACTTACCCCTGGCCATAGTAATAAGGGGAAAAAAAAAAAGGATGAACTACTCAGAACAACATAACAGTGGTCCCTTATCATCTCTGCACTGAGCACTTGGGGGTACAAGGCACAGGAAGGGATGTGTAAGAGTCCAGCAAACAGAGGCATCTGGCTTGATGCTTAGCAGTTGCAAAGTGAGGAGTTGTGGGAGACAACTGTAACTGTGTGATTTTAAAATCTGCTGGTATTCTTAGATATGCCTCTGCAATATGGTGCATTTCTTAACATTCTTAAGCAGTATAAAACTTTACTTAAAGTAAGGACAGAAATATTCAAACACAAACTCCCCCGTCCTAACATTTAATTTGATTAATATATTGCAGGCCTAGAGTAAACTTACAGTTCCCTCCTTCTGTACAATTCCCCAATCTTTTTTCATTCAGTTTTTGAGTCCTTCATTGACTACGTTGCAGTGGAGCAGTTGGATGGTGATAACAAGTATGATGCAGGAGAACATGGCTTGCAGGTATTATTCTTTATTTTAACCTGGTTTTAAGTCTTACTTATTTATCCTTGATAAAATAAGGATGTTGCAAAACCCATTCTAGATTTTATCACCTGTTTTTGGTTATGTTTCTTCTTAGACAAGCTTTTTATATAACTCCTCTTATTTGCTGTTAGGTTTCTTAAAGTGGAGCTCAGATTTTATAGCAGTTTAATTCATAGCGATTTTTATAGGTCCATGTCTTCCAGTTGCTAGAATGGTTCACTTTTCCTCCAATCTCAAGACTGAGAAGTTCTTTCTCTATGAGTAGTCTGTTCTTCATGTGTCAAATAAAAAAGCAGCACAGCTCTAAAAGTAACTTTGGAGAGCTGATGTTTGTATTTTCAGCAAGAGCACCAAATGAACCCATGGAAATTAAACATTTATGTGTGTGCATGTGTTTCTGAGCTCTTCAGTTGCACTTTGCTGCACCCACTGGAGTAAGCTGAAGTCCTTTATAAATAATGTTTTACTAGAGTTTATTTCTGCAGCTTTGACATACCAGGTTTTGTCAGGAATGTTCTACACATTCTTAAGCTGTTCTTAGGAAGGTATAGGACAGTAGCCAAATCCTTGTTGGCAGGATGCAATGAACATGAAATTTTTAATTGATCAAAAATGAGCTTTTGCCTCTGTATTCTCTCAATTTTATTTATGCAGGTAACTTGCTCTTAATGCAGTGAGGTGTCCCCATATGCTTGTATGAGTGGTCCAAATTTAATTTAACTGAGTCCCTGTGTTACTGCAGTAGCTCATGGGAGATTGGTGCATCATTAGGATACTCAGATTGCACCAAAGTTTTGAACTATTCTGGTGCACATTGTGTCAAGTGTATAAAAGTTCATATGAAGAATGTCTGCAACAAACAAGTATTTTGAGTTGCTAAAAATGCTGCAATTTCAACCCTCTATTTCCTTTAAAATGTCTAGGAGGCAGAGAAAGGTGTGAAGTTCCTAACATTGCCACCAGTATTACACCTACAGCTCATGAGGTTTATGTATGATCCTCAGACTGACCAAAACATCAAGATAAATGATAGGTAAGTGCCTTGGTTGGTTTAGTGTATGGGTTGGGTTTTCTTGTAGAATTTAGACCTGTGAATGTATTTTACCAAAAAATAGCTTCCCAAAATCCTGGGTTTAACTAAACTCTAAGAGGCAGGTGTGTGCAGTCACTCACAGTGGAGGTCCCCTAAAGGTGCACTGGTTGAACATTGAAGTTCAGAATGACAAATTAAATGCTTGGTGATTCGTAGTGATTGTTTTGACCATGAACAGGTGACTGCATCTCTTAATGGCTTGTGTAGCATTCTTTGTGCAGCATGTGCCTAGGCTGCCACCAGAGTAAGCAGGATGAGTGAGGAGTTACCTGCTTGCCCTCCATCTGTTTCCATGGATAGAAGGAGAGCCATTTGCCCACTCACTGTAAGCAGAGGCTGATAATTTCTCAAGGAGATACATGGTTGGTTGTAAACTGAATGTGTATTGCAATTATCTCATTCTCACCAAGGTGAGGTATTTCTGAGTAATGTTCTAGTCCACTGGTACCTCTGCTAGGAAAGCTGCATTTGTCTGCTAGGAAATAACAGATTTTAAAGCTTTTGCCTTGATGCAGTGAATCCAAACCAGTTCTAATTCAGTTGAAGTGCTCTTGTCCTTGTTACTGAGGGCATACTTTCCTGAGCAACATGAAAAGTTTATTTTTATTCCATATTTAAACAGTATAAATTCTGCTGCTGTATGCAGCATGTCCTGGATAGAAATTGTATTGTAACAGTAACATGTTCAATTTTTGTACTTTGCTTTAGGAGTACATATAATGTTCCAAAAGAGTGCATAATAATGTGTGTCTATCTTAACTACAAGTACAATTGTCTTCATTCTTTTCAAAATTAGGTTTGAATTTCCTGAACAGTTGCCACTAGATGAATTTTTGCAAAAAACAGATCCTAAAGATCCTGCAAATTACATTCTCCATGCAGTTCTAGTACACAGTGGAGATAACCATGGTGGACATTATGTTGTTTACTTAAATCCAAAGGGCGATGGCAAAGTGAGTATTGAAAAGTACCTACAAGTATTTGTGTGTTGTAAATGCATATTTACATTTACAGTTTTTATAATGGGCAAATGTTCAGATTTTTTGTCCTCTAAAAGAAGAGTGCATACACACTTGGCTTTTAACTAAAGACTTTTTAACTGAGGAAATCCCTTTGGCTTGTGCATGAGTTGAAGTTCTTTTGCAATCAGATTTTATCCAGCATGTTTTTGAGGCTGACTTTGCTGAGGCAAATATGAGCATTTCCAGTGTTTCTGTGACTCAGAAGTTCAGCATGTTTGTGTATGTCCCACTGTTCCAGGTTTAGGTGACTTGATTGGATTGGACATTTATAGGTCAGGTGCCTCTTCCCTAGAGTTGACTGGTTTTGTGTGTACATGATTGTTCACAGTAAGAGTAGAAGTCAGATTTTACTGTGAATTTGTTGCTGTTTGTAATTTATTCTTAATTGTTTTAATTTAAAATTTAATGTATATTGCTCTAAATATACAAAACATTACTATATGTACTGTGCATCACTGCTTTTAATTTCATTTTACAACAAAGTCAATTTTCTGTTTCCTACAGAAATATTAGATATTGAAATAAGAGTTTTAAGAAAAGCTTTTTGGAATAATTATTGTGCTTTTGGTACTCATTGTGAAATGTTCAGCAAAGGTTTGGTATTTCTGGACTTCCTTATGCTGAGCACAAGTAGCAGGTAGCACAAATTACACTGCACCAGCTTTCCTTTTAAAAGCCACGCCACTCGAAGGTAATTTTAGTTACTTCAAAGAGCTGAAAGACACGCCAGCAATAGGATTAATTTATCATTCAGAAACACGTTTCAAGGTGTAAAACCCCCTTCCTCTCCAACTTCCTCGGCAGTGGTGTAAATTCGATGACGATGTTGTGTCGAGGTGCACCAAGGAGGAGGCGATCGAGCACAACTACGGCGGCCACGACGACGACCTGTCCGTGCGGCACTGCACCAACGCCTACATGCTGGTGTACATCAGGGAGTCCAAGCTCAGTACGTGTGCTCTCCCTGCTCAAAGGGCCTGCAGAAGTGGCTGGGAAGGGCTTTCATCTCTGGGTTGTTGGCAGTGTTCCCACACGACGGGACTGCGTTACTGATGGTCAGATCCCACGGGATCGGCCAGCCGTTCTCTCGCTTCTGGGAACTGTGCGCTGCTCTGGGTCATCTTTGAGCTCAGGAAGGCACCTGCAAAGTGCTTCAACCTCAGCTGGTTTATAGGTTTAGGGAGCTGGCTTTGGGAATGGGATTAAATCAAATCGATTGTAAATGTGTAGATACGTATATGCTTAAAACTGGAGTGGTGGCAAATATTTTTTTAGTCCTGAACTAAATATTCAAAAGTCAATGATACATATTTCATGGAAGTAGTGCATTTTGGCTTGTCATAGAAATGCTGCTTTTGCCAAAGCGTGATGATATCAAACCATGTTTTAAAGTGAAAGATGAAGAAAGCTGGTTTTGACTTCAAATCAGAGGGAAGTCAAGCATGTATGAAAAAGAACCTGTTTGATGTAAATCTTGAAATATCACCATAAAATCTGCTTTCTAGGTGAAGTTTTGCAGCCTGTCACCGACCATGATATTCCTCAACAACTTGTAGAAAGGCTACAAGAAGAGAAGAGGATAGAAGCTCAGAAGAGGAAGGAGAGGCAGGAAGCTCACCTCTATATGCAAGTGCAGGTCAGCTTTTGAAACAGATTAAGTCACAACTACTTTACTATGAAAATTTAGAATATTGAACCACCCTGGGAGCAAACCTTGATTTTCTTTTTTTAATTTTTTAAAATTTTTGTTCTGAAGTAATGTTTGAAGAGAAATTACGACTTTAGAACTTTTAAATATATTTACATGTGCAACAAACTGTAATAAAACACACAGTACTGTATGAAGTACTGCATGTTTTCCTTAGAACTTGTTGTGCTTGTGAGTTAAAATAGTAAGTTCAGGTGAAAGGGAAAAGGAACAGGTTATTTCAAATGGCTGCCCTACCATTGCACTTTTATCTCCTTCAGGAGTTATTTTCTAAAATTAGAATGTATCTAGCCATAGGCTGCAGGTCTGGACTGTTGCCAAACTGAGCTCATCAAGTAGAAGCAGAAGGAAAGAGTGCTTATATTTGCAATTATCTTTTTGGAAAAGCCAGATGGACTAGATTGTTATGAATTGCCTTAAGGAGCCCTGTTTATGGCTCTTTCCAGAGCCCATCTGGCACAGGGAAATAGAACCCATTTTCCATGTTGCCTCCATGTTTCCTTGCCTGTTCTCTCTGGTGTTGATAAGCAGAGATGCTGGTGAAGCCCAGCTTGTTCTGCACTGCATTTGCACTGAGTTTGCAGTGGGACACTGGCAGCATTGCACTGTTTGTGCTTCTGTTAACAAAGAGTGCAGGGGAGCTGTGGGAAGTACAGGGAAAGGGTTCAATGTCCTCCTTGCATTGTACCAGTCTCAGAATTGTGTAGCCTTTTTATTTTCTCCAAGTGCCAAGACTGTTAGAACACATTCCAAGACTTTGGATCTAAGCAGGACTGGGTTTTAATCGCTTGGGATTTGTAAGAATTAATGTATTTAATTACTTGCACTGATGAGATTATCAATCACGATTTTTTAATTTCATTATAATCTGTATTCTTGCAAATGTGCTCCCTGAGAACACGAGTAGTGTTAGCACTGTGCCAGAGGGCCAGAGAGGTTGCATTGTAAAGCATCCTGAGAAGGTATTGCATGGTGCAGCTGGGCTAATCTGGATAATAACCTTTAAATGTCATTTTTCAGATAGTGGCAGAGGATCAGTTCTGTGGTCACCAAGGCAATGATATGTATGATGAAGAAAAAGTGAAATACACTGTCTTCAAAGTATTAAAAAACTCCACACTAACAGAATTTGTTCAAAACCTCTCTCAAACAATGGTGAGTTTTCTGTAGCTGAATACCTGCGTGTGTTTATTTTGTTACATTATGGTTGTTTCACAGCCCTTACCTTCTCCACATATTGACAGCAATTGTAATTTAGACCTTTTAACACAAATTACCTGTTTGAGTTTAATAAAAGTATCTTAGCCTATTTTTCCTTTGTTTTGATTAAGTTTCCTGTAACAATTTTTGTTTATTTTAGGGATTTCCCCAGGATCAAATCAGATTATGGCCAATGCAAGCTAGAAGTAATGGAACAAAAAGACCTGCAATGTTAGATAATGAAGCAGATGGCAATAAAACAGTGAGTGGTCACTGAGATTTGATAATAATTCTGTACATCTCCCAGGATTTTTAGTTCTCTTTAAGAATATCTAACTTTGAGACATAAGATTTTTCAGGCTTTTAATTTAAAATTAATTTCATTATATCTGGTGAAGTTTGGTACTTGGGAAGACTTGGTGTTTAGTGCATTAATTTGGACAGGAAGCAGGAGTGTGGTTGGTGCATGATTTTTCTGCTGTGGAAAAAAAAATGTGATCATGATTTCTTATGTTAGATTAAAACAGAAATGTTCCTTTGACAAAAGGGGCAAATCCTCTGGATTTGAGGAATTCTGTTGCTTAAAATGTAAAACACATACCACAGAGATTGGTTTCACTGTCCTTTTATCCTAAAATTAAGTATGTCCTTGCATTATAAAGGTAGCTGTAGGTAAACTTTTAAAAGATAAAGAAGTGGATTCATTTTAAGTAAAACCTACTGTTACTGCTTCATCAAAGTTTTTGGTAGTTTTATATCTATATTTGTTTGTCTTAATAAATTTCATAAGCTTCCTTTAACACAGTTTTAAAAAACTCCTCTCCTACTTGTACAATGTCATAAAGTTTTTATATCTGATTAAAATGCAGATACCGGGTTGTATTATGTTCTTCAGAGACTTTTTTTTCTTCTCTCACATCTTTCTACATAGATGATTGAGCTCAGTGACAATGAGAATCCATGGACAATATTTTTGGAAACAGTAGATCCAGAGATGGCTGCTACTGGAGCAACATTACCCAAATTTGATAAAGATCGTAAGCATATGGGCTAAACAAAATAAAATACAAAATCCTTTCATTTTGGCTGTATCTCCAAAAACACTGTGCACTTCTTTTTTCAATGATGATGTTGATGTATCCATCAAACTGCTACAGTGCTGAAATAACTTTTTCTTGTTTAGTTTTTCCTTCATTTCTCTTGAATGGAAGACATGCTTCGCGTGTTTTTAGATTCAGTGAATAAATTTCTCTCTATATTTTAAAGGCACCAAATTAATAAATCAAGCACATATATTTGTTACTGTGTAAATAAAAAACATCTAGGCCCCCTCCCCAGGCCTTACTTACAATGAAATCTTGTTTTTAATTTGTAGATGATGTAATGTTGTTTCTGAAGATGTATGATCCGAAGACTCGGAGTTTGAATTATTGTGGACATATCTACACCCCTATATCCTGTAAAATACGTGAGTTCTGAATTTCAATTTCATT
Source organism: Aegithalos caudatus (assembly GCA_013389925.1). Classification (NCBI taxonomy): domain Eukaryota; kingdom Metazoa; phylum Chordata; class Aves; order Passeriformes; family Aegithalidae; genus Aegithalos; species Aegithalos caudatus. The sequence continues at coordinate 777,482 of WEIU01006277.1, read as the reverse complement.
GTAATCATTGAAGTTTAAAAGTAGATTGCACATATTTTCCTTTAATAATAATTCCATCACTGAAACCAGAGGTACACCACAGAAGCAAATTCTGTTTCATCCAGCACCTGAGAGTTTTCTTCCCCATGTGGTGTCAGTGACATTTCCTGCAGGTCTGAGCCTCAAAACCCCACAGGTGCTCAGTTCACTATTGCTGTACTCACCAGGTGTTACAGCTGTTCCAGACCTGTTGTAAAGCTTTGGGATTTGATATTTCCCTCCTAATAACTCCTCTGCAACCTTTCACTACGGCAGCCTGAATTGCATGTGAGCCTTGATTTTCGTATGGGTCCCTTAAAAGAATTCAGCAAATATCCAGTGACTGAAAATAGTTCAGTTTTTCATTTTGAATGTCTCCTTTTGTTAACTTACACATAATTTTTAATTTTGTATTTTAGCTGTCATTACTTTTTTAAAGATACTAAACCTTTTCTCTGGGGAAGGAGCACTGTTACTTCATGTCCTGGATTTTCAATGAACTTGCACATATTTTTGTTGTTCAAATGAAGTGGAAAGAAACCATAAATGTGTGTCTGGTTGAATGTCAACAAGGGAAACTTTAATGTTCAAGGCTCTCTTTCTTAGGCATTGTAGAACCATCTACCAGGGTAAAGAAAGGGATTCTCTCCTTTCTGTGGTTGATCTCACTTGCAATTAGTACAATACATTTCATATTCCTTTTTTTTTCCTCCCACAGGTGACTTGCTTCCAGTTATGTGTGAGAGAGCAGGATTTCCACAAGAAACTAACCTTATCCTCTATGAGGTTTGGATTTATAGACTTTTAGTAACTTCTTTATCTTTTGCATGCTGTAAAGAAAAAAAATTAATGATTACAAAGGTTGTTCATGACAATGGCAATTTATAAATTATCAGCACTATAATCTGTAACTTTGAAGTCTACAGTGCTGCAAAAGTGTAGCAGCAGAGAGTTAACTTCAAAACAGATTTTATATCAAACAGATAAAAGTGTAAAGCTTTAAAACAAAAAAAAAAATCTCCATGAGGTCCTATATGAGCAGCTTTGTTGTGCTGTGTTGCTGAGTTAGAGGAGCTAATGCTGCTGACATCATTGGCCATCATGTTTTCAGTGCCCACCTTAGTGAAGTTGAGGAAATAATGCATCTTCTCCTTCCTCCCCCAAGCCAAAGTCAGCAAACAAAATCCTTAGTCTGCTATGCTGTTTCTGCCCTAATACACAAGCAGTGCATCTTCATAACTGCTACATTTATTGAGTGCTGATGATGCAGATATGGCCAAGGCAAAGTCCTTGCTAGAGTAAGAGCAAGGAATTGGGTTTTTGTTGCAGTTTCTGGTAGCAGTCCTGCTGCTCTCTCTGGTGGTTCCAGGGCAGCACACACACTGCCTTCCTAACCAGCACAGCTGTACTCCCTCCTCTGGGCAGGTCAGGCTTGCAGTGGCATTCCAGTTTGTTTACACAGGTGCTTTTATCCCTGGGTCAGCCCAGAGGTCAGTCTGCAAGTATAAATATGTAATATGCATATAGATATTTAATAATTCATGCATTTGATTTGTATAGATACATATCTATACACTTGTTTCAGTTCAAAGAACGTACAGGTTACCTTATATCTGATTTCTTCACTGTTGTGACCTTTATTTGTGACCTTTATGTTTGTCTTTTATTCTGTGATCAATATTTTTTTTCTTTATTGCAGGAAGTTAAACCCAATTTAACAGAAAGGATTCAAGACTATGATGTATCTCTTGATAAAGCTCTCGATGAACTCATGGATGGTGACATCATAGTGTTTCAGAAGTAGGTATTTTAAGGGGGCACCTTATTGCAATTATATCACCCGGTTCACTTCGAAAGCTGAACTTCCTTTAAGCTTTTTTATCAAGACCAAAGTTTTACATTCCAATAGTAGATGTGTTCTCTGCAGTTCTCATTTGTTGATTCAAAGGGGAAATGAACAAATATCTGTGGTGTTTGAGTGTCACCTGCCATATTACTTAAGGAAAAGTTGTCCTCCTAGTTTAGAAAACCAGTAACCTAAAGTAGCTCATATTATTATATTACCAGAGCGTGTTCAGCAGTGTATCTGATCTGTGCAGCTTTGTACTGGAGCCACTGTAACACAGACACTGAAGAGCCTTCCAGCATTTCAGATCTTGGGCTCAGTACCATGGCCACTGGACAAGGCTCTTGGAGCTCTTTCAGCCCAGAACTACATTAAACTGCTTTCCCTTTTTGCCTTTTCTTGTGCTCACAGTCAGGTCCTTACTGCTGTGCAGTGATGAGATGCTCCTGGTTTGCCTGAGCACGTGCCACTTGTAGGTGTACTGGTGCTTCAGCTGGAGATTTCTCCAAGGCAAAAGGGGAGCTCCTCATCTTGTATCCAATAAAGGGAACTTTCATAAGCTTGGCAGGTCTATAAATCAGCATTTCTATGCTCTCACTGCTGATGGTCACACCCAACTGTGTTGCTCTGTTTCTCTCCATGGGCTGACAGTGGGTGGAAGCCAGCTAGTCTATCTTCAGCACTCTTACCCCAGATTATGTGAGATGAATGTATTTCTCATGTCATGCCTTGGAACTCGCATTCCCAGTTGGTGTTATGCACCCTTGGCTGGCTGCTGACTCCTGGGTAAGTGCACAGCTTGTACCCTGGTGCTATTTCTCTGCAGAGAAGTTGGGGTACCAGTCAGGAGTGACCCAAACCAGCCCCTGTGCCCACTGTTCTGCCTCTCTGTGCCAAGGAATGTTGTCCATCCAACCTCTGCACGAAGTGACTGATACAGGGGTTCGTGGAAAGCTGTGCAGCATTAGTACAGACACACAGGGATGTGCCAGGGTGGGAGGGAGGGACAGCTCCTGCTGCACTGGTGCTGTGAAGCCACAGGAGCCAAGGGCAGGGCCAGGAGGAGAACAGGAGCCAAGGGCAGGGCCAGGAGGAGAGCAGGAGCCAGGGGCAGGGCCAGGAGGAGGACAGGAGCCAGGGGCAGGGCCAGGAGGAGAAGAGGAGCCAAGGGCAGGGCCAGGAGGAGAGCAGGAGCCAGGGGCAGGGCCTGGCTGCTGAGGGAGCAGCGCAGCAGGCGAGGGCGCCGGGCCCTGCACGCAGACACGCCGGGTCTGGGTCACTGCTGGCTGCACCGGTCCTACTGTGTACATGGTGGCTCTTGCAAAAGGTCTCTAAACTTCACCTCTCTCTCTCTCCACTGTTGCTGACTTACTGTAGAACATGTTTTTAATAGCCCCAACTGCCTGTGTGTGTAACAATGTTATGTGTAATGGTGTCATGGTTTATTTGCTCTTGTAGGGATGACCCAGAGAATGATAACAGCGAGCTCCCAACAGCTAAGGAATACTTCCGAGACCTCTATCACCGTGTGGATGTCATTTTCTGTGATAAAACCATCCCCAATGACCCAGGCTTTGTTGTTACTTTATCCAATAGGATGAATTACTTTCAGGCATGTGTCCTCTTTCTCATATGTTTCCTTGTTTGGAAAGTAACTTTTGTGCTAGTTCACAAATGCGTTATCCATACTTTTAGAAAAGCTGTAAAACTCTCCATGTACATTTTTTGCATTGTGTACTTTTCATTTTAAATGAAAAATTTAAGGAAACCACTAAGGCTTGTGAGCAGAAAATGCTATAAACCCCCCAGTTTTATTAATAATGAGTTATTTGATAATTGGGTTCTTTCTTGGTAGACCATTCTGCTCTCTCAGGGAAATGATATTCTCATGTAATTATGCATTTACTTCCAAAGTGATAAGTAAAACTTGCTCAACTTATTTGGCCATTAAAAGGCAAATGCCTTGAGAATCTAGTCATTACCTATTTTGTGCCTGTAATATCAACAACAGTATTTATTTTATAGACCTGTATGGCTATAAAATAAGCTGTGTGGCTTTCTTTACACAGTGAGGTTTAATGCTCAGTGACACTAACAGATCAAACTCATTGTGTTAATAATAGTTGGGTTGGGGTTTAGATGAGAAAAACTACATGGAAACCTAAGGAAAAAACTGAAATAAAGCTGGTCTGATCTGTTTAAGAGCCTGAGTAGATTTGACTCCCTGCAGTTCACCTGCAGTTGCTTTTGTCAATGTAAAAAAAAAAAAAAAAATCACTTAAAACCAGATAGTTTAATTTTCTGTCTCCAAAGGCAGAAGCTTTGAGCATCTGCATACACAGGGAAAGTCAGGGATTACTTTTGCTCATCATCTGTTTTTAGGCCAATTGCTCTCTCTTACTTTTTTTTTTTTTTTTCACTTGAAGTGTAAGGTCTGTATGGTTTGAGTATTTTTTGGTAAGGCAAAACCAGAATGCCCCTGCCTTTTGTGAGGCAGTGATGTGAAGTGTACTCGTGGGAATAATATGGTGTTACTACTCAGCAAGCTAACTTACTTGGAGTGAATTAAGGGAGTGGGAATCTTCAGAGCAAGTCTTATTTATTTCCCTAATAGTATAATAAAAAAAAAAATAGCAAAAAGCAACCAAACAACAAAAAGAAGCAATATAAGAATGGAGCAATTGTTCTGGATTTAGTGCCCTTTTGGCAACAGTAACTTAACTGTATTAAAACAATTTCCTCTTTTTTTCTCTTAGAATATCTTATTGTGTGTCAACTGTTTAGAAGCTAACAATTCCAGTTTATTTAGCCTTGGGGAGGTAGGCATAGTGGGTTCTCTCAGAATTCCAGTAGCATAATGTTCCTGTCATGGAATGAATGACTGTATGATTGTAGAGCAATGTCATAACTGTGTGAAACAATTCAGAACTTACTAAAAATTTATTTTCAGGTTGCAAAGACAGTCGCTCAGAGACTTAACACGGATCCAATGCTATTACAGTTTTTCAAGTCCCAAGGGTAAGATGAATTCCTAAGTATTCTGTGTCTAAGCTGTTCTTCAAAAATTAGTCTTTTCCAGGTTGTTAACGAATTCTCTACCAGTAAGATGTTACCTTTCTGGCAAGCACAGCAGGTTGCTTTGACAGTTGAAGTATTGCAATGTCTGTCTCTAGAGCCTCAAAGAATTGCATGTTTTAGAAGAGTTCTAGTAAATGTCACTTTAAAAGTCATTAATTACTTCAAAGCCTAATGCTGTGGGATAAATTGCTAAGCCAATGCAAATGCTGTTTCAGTGAATGCAGATTTCTAGAAAGGAGGAGAGCAGAAACAACTGTACATACAAAAGCATTTGTTGCAAAAATACAAAGCATATGTATATTTGCTGATTTTACAAGTTGAAATGCAGGTGTTACTTTACTGAATTCCCCCCTCCTCCCTCAAAGTCTGCAAATGAGATTTTTTGAAGATGACAACAATCTAACAAGTTAACAGGTGCTCCAAGGGGTATTTCTGGTTAAAGTTTTACACATGCTTGTGTAAAACTAGATTTGAATCTGTATAAAACTATATAGAAAGTAGTGGATTATAGCTCTGTGTATGTGCTTCAGGAATAATGCACACACAAAACTTACAGCTTTCTATATTCATGGAAGTGTAAGTGGTTACCTGAGGCTGTCTCCCTTTATCATCAGTGAGAATTTGAGTAGCTGTTTGTAGTTTCCAGTGCTGTGGTCACTGTGGAATTTGCTGTGTCATATGGCTCCACAAATTAACCTTTTGCAATCTAAAGCATGTGCTGCTATGCCAGTAATTTCAGAGGAATGTAGGTCTGCCAGCCTGCAGCACTGACGTGAGCTTGTAAACATCCAGGAGAGTTAACACACACCCTGAATGGTTTTCAGTTCCCACAGCCCAGCTGTGTTTAAAAATCACTGAAGTTCAGTGTGTTGTGCTGCTTAGGCTGTGTTAGCAATTAGGTGAAACTGGGAGCCAGTAACAGAAATGTTCTTGGTGCTTCAATGTACTGAGCAGTGATGGATTTTGAAGTGATGGATTTTAAGAACATGTTTTCCTTCCTTCTGTAGTTATAGGGATGGCCCTGGTAATCCTCTTAGACATAATTATGAAGGTACTTTAAGAGATCTTCTGCAGTTCTTCAAGCCTAGGCAACCGAAAAAACTCTACTATCAACAGGTAAGAGTCTTTTATTTTTATTAGGGTGAGTTATAAAAAATACTTCTGCCCTATTCAAAGTATGCCTAAAGTGTTTTTCTTTTCTTTCTTAAGCTCAAAATGAAGATAACTGATTTTGAAAACAGAAGAAGTTTTAAATGCATATGGCTAAATAGCCAGTTTAGGGAAGAGGTGAGTGAAGCCATTACACACGTGCTGTCATTTGTGTGTCAGAGCTGGGATGGCTGTGCTTATGGGTCACACACTTTACCCTGAGTAACAGCAAAGTTGTACATGATGTTAAAAAAATCTAACAACACAACAACAATAAAAAACCCCAAAGAGCACAAAAAATGTAAAAAAAATCACATCTGTTAACAAAAATTTTGAAGGTGATGTAGGTGTTGACTTAAGTTACCTTTTCAAGATGAGTGTTTAAGAAGAACAATCTGGTGTGTTCTGTGTTTTAATGTGGTTGTTTACATTTTCAGATTTTCTAATGATTTTTGTGTTTCAAATTCCCCAGGAAATAACAGTATATCCAGATAAGCATGGGTGTGTGCGGGACCTGTTAGAAGAATGTAAAAAAGTTGTAGAACTCTCTGAAAAAGGTTCAGGGAAATTAAGGTAAAACTGGAAGTCTATGATTTTGTATATGTGATCATGTAGATTTTATGCAGTAAAGTATCTGTAGCATTTAAAATACTGTAGAAACCATTATTAACAGATGAAATGTAATAGTGTTAAAAACTTCTAGATTGCCACTGTTACAGATTTTCTTAACTGTAAATATAAATTACACAGTTATTTATTTTTATTTGATAAAGTTACATCCTTGAGTTTCATCAATTGTACTTGTTAGTCATGACTTATTAATTGTTTAAAGTCCAAGCATTTCATGCTATTTACTTCTCAGGAGTTAGGGGGGTTAAAAGTGAAGTGTAATATAAAGATGTATAAAATAATCTCCACTAGAAACCTATATTTTGTAATGGCACATCCTGACTTTTTGCCATGAGGAGCCAGAAATAATTTAACCTCTTATGGCTTTACTGCTTAATTTTTACTAAAGATTTGATTTAATTTTTTATAAATATAATAGCAGCATCAGTTTACATTCTATACTAATCTCTCAAGGTTTGAGAAAGAAATTGTTGCATTTATGTTTTTAAATGCTTTCAAAAATCACTTTTTAAAAATGCTTTTCCTGTTTATCTTTAAGGCTGCTAGAAATTGTAAGTTACAAAATAATTGGTGTCCATCAGGAGGATGAGCTGTTAGAGTGTTTGTCACCTGCAACAAGTCGAACGTTTCGAATAGAGGTGAGTTGTGCTTGTCTCAGAGAAGCTTTAAAACCTCACTTGGAGAGAGGAAGCTCTTTCAAGTGGTGATTTTCTTTCTCTAGATGCTGATCTCCAAATACTGTGATGTCTGTATTGACATTACATGATATTACATGTATTTTTAAAAATAATGCTTTTAAAAAGATCGTGCTTTGTTCCATCTGCTTCCTTATAGTGGTTTCATTCTTTCATTTTTACATGTTTTTATAACAATACATGAAGACTTTGCAAGAGCCTGTCCATTGGATATTTAATGTCTTAGCTGTAATTCCAAAGTTTGTTTGAGAGTTCATGGTAGAAAGTTAGAACCCACTTTTGTACTCTAGTATTCTAGAAGGTTTTATTTCCTTTTCTGTTACATTTGAGGCTCTTGAGCAAATTTGATACTTAACATGTGATTCTTTTTCCTAAACATCTCATCATTTAGATCTGCTAACTTGCCTCAAAGATCAGAAATTAAAAAAAAAAAGAAAAGAAAAAAGTTTTCAGTGTGAACTGTAAAGAGGAGCTGACAAGAGGCCTGTGTCCCTGTCAGCTAGTTCTGCACTGATAGAAGATTTCTTGACAGAAAAGCCATTCAGGGAAGCCAGGAGAATGTTTCCTGAGTAGAGGAAGCTGAAGTGCTGTCATGCCAGGGATGAGGGACTCTGGTAAAAGACTGTCAAACAACATGGCTCTTTTAATTGTTTTTGAATAGAATTGTTTGAAATCAGTAACTGTACATCAATAATACTCTCAGTTTCTTAATAACTAGAAAAATAACTTCAAAACTTTAGTTTCTTTTTGTGGAAGTTTAGCTGATTGGAGTCACAATTCTCTCTCTGGATCTAGGAAATTCCTCTGGACCAGGTAGATATAGATAAGGAAAATGAGATGCTAATCACAGTGGCACATTTCCACAAAGAAGTTTTCGGGACGTTTGGAATTCCATTCTTGCTGAGGATACACCAGGTGCAGTATGCCTCTCTTTTTCTCCTTGTGGGATTATACTCATGTTTTCTTAAAGTACTGCTGAAGAAATACATTAGTGTAAGAAGTGTGTAGGAAAATACAGCTCTTGTACCAAAGGTTCTGCCCCATCTGTGCCTTTTTATGGTTAAATCGTTTCCCAGCTCAGTTCCTGTTGCAAATCCAGGCTGTTGAGTGTTGCAGTGAGCTTGTGCAATACCTAGAAGGCTGGCATTAGGCTGTGATCCTCTGTGCCCTGCAGAATCCCCCAGCAAACCACAATCCTATTTCCAACTGCACCTGAGTAACTGCAGTGCAGAGTTGTTGGCAAAAGTGGCCCTGGCATGGCTGCTCACACTGAGACATGAATTTGGAAAATGGGCTTGCTTTCTCCATCACTTTGAGATGACTTTGTACTTCATCCCTTCTGTTATTTGATGTGCTTTATCTTCTAGGGCTGAAAGTTGGTACAAGAACAAAAGCTAGTTTTGAAAGCCTAATTTAAATTCTCAAGTTTTTCTGTGGTGCTGCTCCATTTGAATGTCACCCTGATTCTCTTAATATCAATATGTATTTCTGGGAGCAGTTAGCCATTTGCTTCTAAACTTTTTCTGGTTCATACATGTTACTTTGTATGAAAATGAACTACTTTAAAAGTTTGGGGATGAGAACTATGTCCATATCTCTCTACCTCTAAAACTCTAAAATTAGAATTTTACTAATTTCCATGTTTTTGATCAAAGAGTAAAACCTGTGTAGTGACTTTTGGTGGAAACCGTTTATTCTGCACTTCCTTGTTATGACAGTTAATTTCTATTACTCATCTTTAAGTTGATGGTATCTGTCACTTTTTTGGGCAGTGTACATGGAGAGGGAGCAGGAATATACTACAAAAAGTGGTAATATACTTAGCAAGAATATGGGGGTTTTACAAATTCCTGTTTTGCTGCTGATTTTCCAACTTTGCTACCTCATTTTAACCTGACTTGCACATATCAGTGGCAGTGCCTGGCCAATTTATGGGGCAGTTTGCATAATGATGAATCAATGAGACTTAAAGTTCCTGAATTTAGAGCAAGTTGCCTGCTGTTGTTCCATATTGTAGAGAATGATGCTGACACTTGTGTAATTTTGTAAATAACAGAAAGATTGAGGCAATGTTTTTCAATGAAGATTAAAGCAGGAAATACTAACAGCCTCCCTTTTTTTCCCTAGATTTTTCTGACATTAAAAATCTTGTTGTAATTATTAGGGTGAACACTTCAGAGAGGTTATGAAGCGGATTCAGACAATGCTGGACATACAAGAAAAAGAATTTGAAAAGGTAATTTCAAGTTGGGAGAGTTTTTATTGATGACTGTAAACCCTAAATGAAGCCAGGTTGGAACACCACAGACTTGTGATAAATGTAGATTTTGTGTGATCGAACATCTGCTTGACTGAAATAATGCTTTTTTTAGGACTAATTAGTTAGGATGGGTAGGATCAGTGTTTCTGTACTGCATCAAGAGAGATATTCTGCAAAACATTAAAGTAACCCAGAAAAGTGTAGCTAGTGTGGGACCTTTAGAAGCCACCCCCACATCACATTCCTGCTCAGAGCAGAACGTGACTCAGTCAGGTTGTGCAGGATTTTTTAGTTGCAATTTGTAAACTCCCAAGGATGGGAATTCTGCCCTGTTCTGGACACTGTGTTTTAGAGTATTTCCACTATCGTTGGGAAGGCTTTGCTTTCCTGCACATAATCAGAATGTTTCATTTTGCAACTTGTGGAGGTCACCTCTGTGCAGTTTTTTGAGAAGAGCCTGCTCCTGTGCACCATCCTTCAGGTGGTGGAAAGCTGTAGATTCCCTGACAGCCTTTTCTTCTCTGGCCACACAGAACCCATTTCCCAAAGGTGCCTGTGCACCAGGTTCCCCCCAGTCCTCTCACTGGACTGTTGCTTTATTTGCTGCAGGTTTTTGTCCTGTCTTTGTCCCTGGAGGGCTTGAACCTGGACACAGATTCTAGGATGTGGTTTCATGATTTCCTGAGCATTTATTTTGTCCCATTATCCAGCTTGTTGATGTGGGTTTTAACCAGGACTGGCCTTTTTCAACCCCTGAAGAACACTTATAACCAGCTGCAAGTTAGACTATGAACTTTGGCTTGAAGACTTAATTTTAATGTTGTATCCTACCACTTGTTTTTTGTGTTTTTTTCTTTGCATAGTTTAAATTTGCCATTGTAATGATGGGCCGACACCAGTATCTCAATGAAGATGAGTATGAAGTGAACTTGAAAGATTTTGAGTCCCAACCTGGTAAGTTTTTAGACAACCTCACTTTTCTTCTGGCCTGCTGAAGTTGCTCTGCCAGCTCTTACAATGCATCCTTGACTCAGGATTCAGAGTTTATTTTTAAATGAGATACATTAAATGTAGTGACTAAGCAATTATTTATATATACCTGTGTGCATACTGAGCAGTGTTACATGAATGTGTTAGTCCAAGAATATGTATTTTATAGGCATATAGATAATCTGTTTCCTTTTGAGTTAAAAGATGGTATGTGAATTACCAAATGGGTCCAGTATTACTATAACACACTTTGCAGCATCAGTTGCACACTGTCTTTTTTGTCCATCTACCCCCTTGCATGTTTGATTCTCATGAAAAGTTAATTTTTGTTTCTGGTTGATATCCTCAATGAATCTGAGATTCTAACAAGAACATTAAATATGTCAATTTGATGCTGTTTTTTCCCTAGGAGATGATTCATCAAGGTACAAATGCAGCTCCATTCTAAATTTGTCTCTTGATGGGCTGCCATCTTGTTTACTTGACTGACATTTAAACCTCTGTTTTCTTAGACATTTACACATGGGAGAAACCAGGTTAATCCTTCAAGAGCTCCACCACAGGAGTGTTTTCATAGTCATGGAATAATTTGGGCTGGGAGGTGCCTTAAAGAGTGTCCCATTCCACCCTTCTGCCATGGATGCCACACACCAGACCAGTCACTCAGGGCTCCATCAAACCTGGCCTTGGACACTTCCAGGGATGGAGCAGCCACAGCTCCTCTGGGCAACCTGCACCAGTGCTTCTAAATCCCAATCTCTCCTTTTCCTCTTCAGAGAGTTCTGTTTGGAAATGGCACAATTGAAACCCTTGAATTCATTGGGGTTTCTTCTCCTAGCTTAGCTGAGCGTTCCTCTCTGTGAGTTGCACTGACTCTCTGCAGTTTATTTTTCTGACAGTTAGGAATTCTGGTTTTTATTGGTAGGTTTTGCTAGGGTCGAGCTTTCTCCAATTTTTCCCAGCTGTTCTCTGGATTGGTGTTGTAAAGAAATCCTGTAACTGTTCATTTATTTCAAAACCTGCAGAGAGTTAGACCTGTGTTATTGCTGGGCACTTGCAGGAGCCTGGCAAACAATCCTTTTGTTGTGGATGTAGCTCAGGCAGGTCTGTGGCTCGAGGCTTGCCAGAGCTGTGAGTGCCTGCAGCTGCACAAGGGCCCAGGAGTGTGGCACTGCAGGACCTCTCTGTGCACCACTTGTGAAGGGTCTCTGCATGGTCAGCTTGGAGGTGGACATTCTCTGCAGACAGATAAACTCTCTCTTGTGTGGTCAGAGCAGGCAGAGAACTGATTTTATTCTGGGATTCATCCCTCCTGGGTCAGAGAGGGAAAGGCAATGGTCTGGAATGAACTGCTGGACTTGGTGAACAGGGCAGAGGTAGTGGTACCAAAACAGCTTGAAAAATTAACCAGGTGATCAGGTCAAAGACACAGAACATGTCAGAATGTGGAGAAGGGGGATTTTGAACTGTGTGTAGGAATTGTAGGGAATGTGAGAGCAAAAGGTTTTCATTTGAGAGTTCATGGAATTCACCCCTGTGATAGAATATGCTTTGATAGAATTAATTTCTACAGATGCCAAATATTAACAGACACTGGACTGATGGAACCAAAGCTGTGGCATTGTCCAGTTTGATTGGCATAGCTGATGTCAGTAGTGTCCCTCTGCTTTTGCCAAGGTACACCAACTACAGCCATGACTGTGCTGGCACCAACTTTCTAATTTCTTTCTTCAAAAACATTCAAATTCTCCCACTAAGATTGACAGTTCTCTTTAAATTTGATATTGACCATTATGTCAAACAAGAAAAAAAAGCAAAATAATTTTGATTGAAGAAAATATATCACTAAATGCAGATGCAGGCAACCAACAAAGTCACGTGTTTTATGCTTTAGTGGTTGCAGTTGATGGCTTTGAATGTAGAATGTACTTTCCTTGCTGGGGGCCTCTTTAGTTTCTGCCTTTATCATTTCACTTCAAAGAACATTGTATGCTGTGCATTGAGAACATCTTAAAAGGGAATTTCTCCTATTTGCAAGAAGTATGTGGACTGTTGTTTTTCATGAAAACTAGCAGTAGAATAAATAATATTGGGTTGAACAAATGAAAAAATCTGTATATTTTCTTTGCAATCTAAGTAACTAGGGTTTTTTCTTAGAAAATAAAGAGGAGGGTAAGTTTCAAGATTTCTTAATTAGCATTGTTTGCATTTTACATGAGTTTAACAGATATTCCCACTAAAACCAGGTGATAGGAATAGCAGAGATTATGGCAAATACTGTTGGTTGTCATGTTTCAATGGCAGACTCCTCTCTGTTTGAAACAGGCTCAGCACTTTGGTGAAAGCTGGTACTCTGATGTACCTCTGGCCATAAGTTATAACAGTGGTTCTTTTGCTCTAGCACAGCCTTCAGTGCTGTAAAGTCCTGTAGGTGACTGAAGAAGAGAAGAAGCAGGTACCTGATGCAGAAGGAGCTGTGGAATGTGCTGTTGGAAGGAAAGCCCTGCCTGCACTCCTCTGCCCTCCCTGTGATTCCCAGCAAACTGTGGGCAGGGCACACAGGAGTATTTTGTGTAATGGAAACTTTTTCCCAATTTAGTCTTAAAACTTCATGATTTTTTTTTTTTTCTCTTTTCTTTTCTAGGCAACATGTCTCATCCAAGGCCATGGCTAGGGCTTGACCATTTCAATAAAGCCCCAAAGAGAAGTCGCTACACTTACCTTGAAAAAGCTATTAAAATCCATAACTGACTTACTTAACCAGATTGTCAAGGCAAGGGACAAAAATAAGTGTGTGTGTGCACCTTTTTAACAACTGTAGAACTTTGGTACACGTGCACTATATCTGAAGTCTTCAGCAAGAGGATTTGCTGCTGATGTTAATTTTATTTTGTTGAGGCTGTTCAGTTTGGCTTCTCTGTATCTATTGACTGCCCTTTTTGAGCAAAATGAAGGTGTTTTTATAAAAGCTTGGATGCCAATGAGAGTTATTTTATGGTAAACGTAATGCAAGGCAATTGTCAGCATAATGAGGGAAGAGTTTAGTAGAACAGTTGACATTGGCAAAATTATTTGTCTGTAGTACGTTTATAGATGGCATAAGCTGACTGGCTGCCCTTCCCGTGTGGTGTTCACCATCACTGCAGCTAGTAAGTCTTATGTTTAGACTCACATCAGATTTATTTCCTTCAGTTATACTTTAAATGACATTTTTGTGCATTTGTAAATGCAAAAGAAAAACTCACATCATCAATAAATAGCAATCTCTACTTCATTGTGTACATTGTTGGCACTTATTCGGGATTTTTGTCTCCTCCAGCTTCATAGAATCTTTTTTAATAAACTAGTTTTCATTTAATTTAGTCAATACTTCGCATCCCCTTTTGTCAAGTGGATGCCCCGAGTCCTAAAAAGAGATATTTGGGTCTTTTTATTAAAATTTCCAACCATTGAGAAATACCGTTGTGATTGATTATGCCATCTTCTGGCAAATAGAATGACACTCAAAAGTTGGCAAAAGCAAGTGAAAAGATTATAAATATCATTAATTTAGTTACCATGGGAAGAGATGGGGAAAACACAAGAACTAGCCTTTTAGCACAGAGGGCATGCTCACTAGTGTTTAGTAAGCTGTTGACTTTGTATAAAAAAGGAGGAAAAAAAAAAAACGAAAAAAGAAGAAAAAAAAAAAAAGAAAAAAGAAATTGTATATTTAATGAATTAACATGTACAATTTAACACTTGGAGGTTAATTTTATTGGGTGAGTCTGCAAGTGAATTTCACTGATGTTGATATTCATTGTGTGTAGTTTTATTTCAGTCCCCAGACTGCTTCCTTTTCTTTGGAGCTAATGCCAGCCGCGTGTCTAGTTTTGAGTGCAGTAAAGATAGAATCAGCAATTCACACTTAATTTTACATTTTTTTCCAGTATTTTATTTTGTTTCTGTAGCCGCAGTGTACAACTCCTCTTCCTGTATATTGCCTTTTTTTGCTGGAAAATGTTGTATGTTGAATAAAATTTTCTATAAAATTTTTTTCGATGAGTGATGACATGGACATTGAAGAAGATTTCTCCTCTCCTTGGAAGTAGAGTTTTGGGAAGCATTTCCATTCATGAGATTTTTCTAAAGGTGTGGTTTTCTTTTTCCTTAAGTGTTGACAATTGTATTATCCTCATTGGTTGTTTTGGGGAAACTTTGTGGGGGTTTCTGTTTAATTGTTTTGGGGTTTGGAGGTTTTTTTGGGGTTTGGTTTTTTTTACATCCTAACTAGTCACATTTGAGCTTAACAAATAAAAGGTTTTCCAGGAAAGGAGCCATGTACAAAAAAGACAAATGGAAAAATTATTTTACTAGTTTGTTTATAAAGTTTGTAGTAGAGTCTTTGTGGTAGACTGGACTCTTCCTGCCTGTACAAAATTTTGTGGTCCAGATTCTCAAGTCTAATATTATAAATGGTGTAAAGTGAAATCTGGAGTCTCTAAAGGTAAGGTTTCTTCATAGAGTAATAGATCCCTCTGTAGTGTGTTCCCTGTATTCATAACCAAAACAGAAGGTGCAAGTTCTAGGTATGTTTGATTCTCTCTTTAGTTTGTATCTTGCAGTGCTTTTAACTCTTATTTCCAATCAAGGCAAACTAGTTGTTTACTTTTGTTTTGTTGTCTGAGTGTGTAGGTTAGAGATAGAGGGAGGAGCTTAACTGGCATGCCTTAAGTGGAGAAAGCTTTCCTTTGCTTTGCATTTCCATCAAGCTGGTGAGAATTGTACCATCCCAGGGGTTTTTACTGGTACTTGGGTTGTCTCTACAGGCTTTCAGTAAATGTCAGGATTTGTTTCCAAACCGTTTCTGTGAATCAGAAACTCTGGTCAGCAGTAGTAAGCCCTAAGTATATTTAGTGTTGTTGAGATTGATTAAAAAAATGAGTTTGTATCTGAATGTCACTGTTTTCATATTAATTTATGGGATGGTGGCAGCTTTTTAGGGACTATCTTAGTGCAATCCTTCTTATTTCAGAAGAAAAGGCCGCTAACAGTAGATTTTGGGTGCCTTTTGGGTTTTAGATGACTGGATTTTATGTGATTCAGTTTTTGTGCTATTCCCGCACTAGTTTGGTGAAGTCCATACTTTGAGGCATTCCATATGCAGTTTTCAATTACTGAAGGATTTTGTGGGGGAAAAAAAAAGTTTTGGAGCACGAGTAACTTGTTACTCAAATATGGAAACACCTTTGAAGAGAAGAGGAGGACAGGAGGGTTTCTCAGGTGCAGTATGTGTTAATTTAAAAAAAAATTACAAGAATACAGTCTTCAAAACTGCCATGCTTTCCATTTCTTTATTCAGATTTTGGAATTACTTGGATAATAGTGAATGCATTAAATTAAGGTAATGGTAATATAAGTGTCAAGCAATAAGGATGTAACGTCACGGTACACAGCATCAGAGCAACATGTTGTTAACGGCCCATCCGAATTCTCCCTACGAAAACAGAGCGATGTTCCTGTAGATTTCCATAGTGCCTTTTATCCTAAAGGAGTCCAAAGCATTCTGTGAAATCCGAGCAGATCACACCAGTGATAGCTGCTGACTAGAGAGTGACAGCCAGCCCCAGCCCCCTTCCCCCGGCCGGGCCGGCACTGCCACCCCGCCGAGGCCTCCCCGCAGGACGAGCAGAGCGAGTGCCTCCCGCATCCCGGATCTACCTCAGCTGCCGCCCTCCGGAGCTCCTCCAGCATCCCCGTGCCAGCATTGCCAGCATTGCCAGCATCCCCGTGGCGGCATCCCCGACCCGGAGCTCGGACCGCCCGGCCGCGGGCGCTGCGCTGGCTGCGGGCGGCAGCGCCCACATCGGAGCCACGCTGGGGGGTTGCTGTTTGATATCCTCTGTGAGAAATCGTTTTCTGTAGGAACTGTACATATTGTAAATAAAACAGCCCAGGGTAAACGCTGCTTTGGTGTCTCTGCTCTTCATTTTGGAGAGGAGGGGGAGTTAGAGCTCGTGGGTCTCTCAGAACTCGGAGAGGTTTTGGGGAGATCGAGTAGATGAAGTTTACAAGCTTCAGCCAAATCGTGTGGCAGGAATGGCGTTAATAATGTCAGGTGTGCTGGCCAGAAGGTAAATTCTGACTTGTACATCAGCTTCCACATTTAGAGCCCTTGTTTTTCCTGAAACATTTTGGTATTGAGGTGGAGAGTGTCGCTGTTTGATGTGAGAGCAGCAAGTGTCATTTATTGGCAGTTAAACCTACCTGGTCCTTGGGGTCAGAAAAAGGGGGAAATGTTCACATGTGATATGTCCTTATCTGGCTTCAAATCTGTATTCTTTAATTTCTGCCCCCAGTGATGTTGAAGTTAGCTGTATACCAAACACAGCAGGAAATTATATTTGTAATGGCTGGAAGCCTTTATTTTCTATTGAATAGTTGTGTAAAACTACTGTACCTACAAATAGTGGTGTAAAAATATGCTAACTACTGTTAAATACTTCTTGTACATCTCAAGTCATACATTTATATAATTTCTTTCCTATGTCTGTGTTTGTGTGGATTTGGATTTTGCACCTTTCCTGATTAATGTCACTGACTTGGTGCATTATTTACCACTAATTAACAGCAACGCTTGTGGTTTCACAGATTTTAAAATGAAGAAAAATCCTAACATCCCAAAAAAAGTGTAAATTGGTAAAACCTGTTGTGCTGCCATCTGCATGGCTGCCTTTAATCCTTGTAGGTTTGTATTCCCAGACTGGGGAGGGACAGTCACTGGCCTTGGTACAGAGGAGTGAAAGCTGGGGCAGCTGCTCTGGGCATGGCCTGGGTGTCGAGGCTGGGGATGTTGGCTCTGGGTTTCATGTAGGGCTGGCAGAATGGTCGTGCACCAGTTTTTACATGGTTTGATATGGTTTTTTCACATCTCTCAGTCTGAAGACTGCTGTTTCTGTGGTTTAAAGGCTGCAGTGGTGTAGGTGTTGAAGTCAAAGTCGGGGCATATGCCCAGTCACTGGCAACTGAGCTGTGAACTGAGCTGTGGGATGAGCTTGGCAGGAGCAGTTTGTGATGCAGACTGTGACAGCTGCCTTAGGGTGACAGGCCTGGTGGGCAGTGCCATTTCTGGAGCTCATTCTCCAGGTGCCTTCAACCCTGTAATGTTCCACAGCCAGGACTTGCCCTCACTGTGTCACAGTGCCCGCCTCCGGAGGAGCTCCTGGGGGCCCTGACCTGGGCTCTGTCCAGTGTCCCTGACCCTTCCCGCTGTCCCTGTCCCTGCCCCGGGGTCTCTGCCCTTGTCCCTGACCCCTGTGTCCCTGCCCCTGTCCCTGACCCTTCCCGGTGTCCCTGTCCCTGCCCCGGTGTCCCTGCCCCGGTGTCCCTGCCCCTGACCATGACCCTTTCCCGGTGTCCCTGCCCCGGTGCCCCCGCGGGCGGAGCGCGC
>WEIU01006277.1:723404-759361 GCA_013389925.1 Aegithalos caudatus | reverse complement strand
CACTGCAGGGACACGGACACGGGCACTGCAGGGACACGGACACTGTCACTGCAGGGACACGGACACGGGCACTGCAGGGACACGGACACTGTCACTGCAGGGACACGGACACGGGCACTGCAGGGACACGGACACGGGCACTGCAGGGACACGGGCACTGGTCACACCACAGGGACAGGGGCACTGTTACTGCAGGGACACTGGTCAAAGCAGGGACACGGACACTGCAGGGACATGGGCACTGGTCACACACTGCAGGGATACTGGCACTGGTAAGACCACAGGGACAGGGTTTGGATAAGGAGCTCTCCAGGTTCTTTAAGTGCCCAGTGGTGTAGCCCAGAAGCCCCGAGAAGGACTGGGGAGCAGCAGTGCTGCTGCCACATCCCCCCTCCCCTAAGCAATCAATGTGCCAGTGTGAAAATATTCATGTTATAGCATGGAAATACACGAGTTTCTTCTCTCCCTGTGCTGATTTTTCCAGCCAGCAGTAAGCTGCAGCAGCTGCTGCTTCTGTCAGTGTTAAGAAGGGTCTGTGCACTTCCTGGGCATTATAATTGCAGATATTTGATTTCACAAGACAAAGTGACTGTAAAGTTCTGTGCAAAGGTAAAGTCTAATAAGTCCTGCTTTGGGAGATGATGCACTGCAGTGAGAAGGCTGAGAGATAAAATAAAGGCCTTGTGGTGACTTTTTTCAAGCTGTGTTTGCTGATTTTTCTCCTTTGTGTGTTTGCCTTTTGGATTGTATCTTGTTAACGTAAAGGGGGTGTCCCAGAGACCTGCATCTCTGCCCTGGGTGCAAAGAGGTATGGCAGCAACACAGACAGCAGATGCTTTGCCAGTATTGTGAACAATAACAGGTTTATTTTCTTACCTCGTACATAACAGAGTAAAGACAGTCTCATAACTTAGTGTTTTTGTTAATAAATAATCAGCTACACTGTACTACCCACAGCCCTGCAGGGGTAGATCCTGTAGGTGGAAGAGCAGAGAGAAATTAAATCCCAAGCAGTCAGTTCCAGTGCAGAGAAGGTAAGAGCTTCTCTGAAACATCCATGTCCAAACCTTGGTTAGTGGTGGGCTGAGAGGTCCAGAGGAGTCTGTGTCCCAGTGGCTGGGGGG
This sequence comes from Aegithalos caudatus, assembly GCA_013389925.1. Classification (NCBI taxonomy): domain Eukaryota; kingdom Metazoa; phylum Chordata; class Aves; order Passeriformes; family Aegithalidae; genus Aegithalos; species Aegithalos caudatus. The sequence goes on along the minus strand of WEIU01006277.1, from coordinate 758,237 downwards.
TTTGAGAGGAGCTGAAGTACTCACCAGCTGGAAACTTTACAGCACAGAGCAGCAAATCAAATAGAGCATAAATTAAGTGCCATTGCAAATTAGTCCTGAAGTGTTTTCTGTTTTAAAGCCAGTCTAACCGTGTGGTGGCAAACTGGAGTTTAGCAGGTGGGTTCACCAGCAAGGCAGTGCAGAACCTAAGCATAGTCCTGTGGGTTTCCTAGCAGTAGTTTTAGGTGCAGAATCTTATGCCATTAGGAAATGGAGGCTTTACATCATCTGGTTGCATGAACTTTGTTTCTATAGTCTTTTGTATCTATAAATGTGAAATTGGCAGCATGGGCAGTAGTGATCTGCATCCTTGAAGATCTTCACAAAGAGAGGGACGAAGCAGCATCCAAAGCAGCACCTAGAGCCAAAGGGGAGGAGGACATGCACAGAATGATTACTGCCTTGCTTTGCTGCTGTGATTTTCCCCTGCCTTGTTCTGTCTGCCTTTCCACTATGTGAATCCACTTCTTTCCCAAGTCTATTCATGTTTAAAGTATCTTCCAAAAATTAATCATTGTTTTTGACATCTTATGCATGAGCATTTCTGAGCGTGATTCTGAATTACAGATGGAAGTAGAGAACCTTGTACTAATTTCTGCTTGTCTTATGAAAAGTGAAACATACTGGGTTAAATTTAGCAAGTTTGCATCCCCTGCAGCCATGATGACTGTGTGTAGAAAGGACAGGATGGCTTCCCATCAAGTGGAGAAGGGCCAACTGTCTGTACAAGCACTAACTAGAACTTTGATTTTTAATTACTCATTTTTAACCTTCTGCTGTGCTGAATGTGCCCATGAAAACTTACCCAACCATGCAGAGGCTGGTGCACAGGAGGTAGGACAGCTTGCCCAGTCTGTAGGTGACCTGGGTGGTGATGTGCTGGCGGCAGGAAGGACAGATTGTGGATGTTGGTTTGCTGGAGAAGATCCCTGCCACAATGATGGGAGGCTGGGGCACCAAATAAACTGAGCCCAGGAGGAGAGGAGAAGCAGAAAAATTAGAAGCACAGGAAATATTTTGCAAGGTTTAAAGCCTTAAATGGGAGAATGTGGGTTCTTAACGTGGCACCCATGTTATCATTGTTGATTTCAGGTGTATTCCTGGGAACCACTGTGCTGGTTGTTCTGTGTATCCCAATACATGGCACCTAAACACAGCCAGTGTTTACTCAGAGAAGGACACACAGGGAATTCTCTGTGGGATAATCCCCAGCCAGGCAGTCCCCACCACCCTCTGGTGGATGTATTCTGACACTGAGGGTTTGTCTTCTGATGTTTAAAATATTATGAAATTGCTTGTTCTCCCTGAAGAAGAGATTTGAAGGTTGTTGGGGAACTTTCTGCATCAACTTTTCAGTAGTTAGGAGAAATTCATCAAAGCAGTTCCTCTTACACTTAAATGCCATCAAACAGCTGCTGGTGCTGTCCCCAGTTAGTCTCTAGCTCATGTTTTTGCAGTCTAGACTTGACTGTCATATTCCCTGAGGGGTACACCCCTTGTAGCTACATGAAGGATATTTTTTTCAGAAATGTTTTCAGTAAAAAATTTCCATTTTAAGGATCTTAAAACATGCTTAGGGTAAAACTTCACACTGTAGCCTGAGGCAAAACTTGAGGAGTGAGAAGGTAGCTATTAGATAGATAGGATAGAGCATTTCTGAGTTCAAGTGCCTTCTGGTTTTAGGGATATTTAAAAATGTATATCTCCTTTTCTCCTGTATGAGCTGTTATTGACTGTTCTTCAAAGTTTTCCTCAGCATCTCCTTTGAGCTTCCCCACTTCCATAAGTGTGACTAGAACAGGAACACTGGCCTTGAAATTTGTTCTGAAAGCCCTGGCTTCTGGCCTTTTTGGTTTGTTGTTTTGGTTTTTTTTAAATGGGAACTTGTGTAGATTAGCTAATGCTGGAAAATCAAATCTGAGTCCCTTGTCTTAATTTATCTCCTGACATTTCTGTGGACATTTTCCAAGTTATGAGAGTGTGGTTGGGTCAGCCATTCCCACCCTGTCCCTGCTGCTGGGAATGTTCCAGAAGCACAACCCCGTGCTCACCGGGCTCCTCCACGATGGTGGTTTCTCGGTAGGAGTAGGGTGGAGGAGAAGGATACTCGTAGCCCCCTGTGCAAAGAAAAACAGGGCAAAAAGTGTCAGTGCAAACAGCTCTGCCTCCCAAAATCCCCCTGGAATGAGGGAGAGGGGCCTGGCAGGAGTGCCAAACCCAGCACAGGCAGAAACAGCCACTGGACTGGTTCAGGGTTTGCAGAGCCAAAGGAGCCTGCAGTGACTGCCTGCTCTCACTTTGTTAACAAAAGCTGAGAAACCAAAGCGTTTTTTAGGAAAGGCAGCAACTCCATCATTCCAGCATAACACTGACATGGTACTCAATCTTTAAGGACTCCACTGATAAAAGACCCACGTACTTCTACCTTCAGAGGGAACTGCCCTTACCACTATTTAGAGCCTTTTTATGAGTTGAAACTTTATCAGTTTTCAACAAAGTTATTTCATCCTGCTCTTTGTTCTAGAAAAAAAGTTAAAATATCTTTTTCCTTTTGTTTTGGGAAGCTGGTGACTAAGACACCTTAAGCTTTTTCAGTTCTTTTGCTAATCTTTCAAATTAAGAATGCAATCAGCCTACCTGAGGTGAAATAAATGACTGTATTAAAAAAAATACATTTATGAATACATTCAAAATAAACCCATGTAAAAAGCTTTACAGCCAGCTAGCATGGATATGGTACCAAACAACAGTACTGGTCTGGGACAGGAGGACAGAAATCTGGGTGGTCAAGTCTGGACAGCATTGGAGAAACCCTCAGCCCCAGGCACAGAGCTGGGAGTGCAGCCTGTGCTCAAGCTTTTCACAAACGGTGTGAGTGCAACCAGGGACTGAGCCTACAGGGATACACATGGAATATAAACCCAGGATTTTCCAGAGTGAGATAAAATACAGTGGCAAAGGTGAAAAACATGTTAGCAGTATTTTCTTGAATGTCTTGGCAGAAGTGGTAGATTTGCAATGGCATTTGGGTTTTGTGGTGGGGGTGGTGTTTGGTTTCTGGTTTTGAGGAGTTCTCTGCTTGATTTTTTTGGTTGGTTTTTAGGGGATATTATTTGTAGGGGAGAAAATTGTAAAAAAATGAACCCAAAATAATTTCCTTCTGATCTAGAGAAGGAATGTGGTTAGTACAAGTGAGTTCCCACTGGAGGTGTGTTAGTGAAGGATCCTGCACAAGGACAAGCCCCCGCAGCTCGGTGCTGGAGGTGTGCAGTGCCTGTGCCTTGGCTGAGTGGCTCACAAGTGACTCCTTCTCCCCAGCCTCTTGCAAGCTCTGCTGAGCTTAGAAAGAGGCCAGGGAGATCTTTGAAGACAAAAATATTTACAGAGATAACTGATCAGAGTGAAATGCTCTGAAAATGAATCAGGTTTGGAGGCCCAGGGCTGATACATTGAGCCTTATTAGTCACTGCCTGATCTCCCATTTGGATTTTTTCTCCAGTCCTGCCCAGTAAATGGCAATTTCCTCAGTAGCAGGAAGGTAAGGAAGGTGCAATCACTGAAGATGGGGGGTGTTTGAGGCACCTGTGTAGCTGTGAGAGCAGTGCCTGGCTTCAGAAGGAGAAGCCAGCCCAGGAGAGCAGCAGCTCATGGCACCCTCTTGCAGCTGAAGTGTCCCATGGGCAGGGATTGTTCATCCCCTCAAGAGCCTGGCTGCAGAGCTGGCCTGGGGGGGACACAGGGATGGCAGGGATGTCAGGGAAAAGGCCAGGCCTCTGTAAAACTAGGTGATGATTTAAGCAGCACACAGCACATCCACACACAGAGTTTGCTGGCTGAACCTTTGCACGTTAGGAACATGGAATTATTGTGGTTATACAGCTGCAATAAACCATGTGTTTTTTTAAAGAAAAACCATTAACTAAACCAACAAAAACACTTTTGCCACTTTAACGATGTTTCTATCAGGAGATCCTATCCCAAACAGGGGGTTTACATGCTGGCACAGACTCTTTCCAACCCATCACACCCTGGCAAGGCTGGACCCCAAAGGTGCTGGGTGCTGTGCTGGCGGGCAGGCGTCAGTGATGCCAGGAGCTGTCCCCAGGAGCTGTCCCAGGAGCTGTCCCCAGGCGCTGTCCCAGGAGCTGTCCCAGGAGCTGTCCCCAGCCCTGCTATCCCCAGGAGCTGTCCCAGGAGCTGTCCCAGGAGCTGTCCCCAGCCCTGCTATCCCCAGGAGCTGTCCCTGGAGCTGTCCCCAGCCCTGCTATCCCCAGGAGCTGTCCCTGGAGCTGTCCCCAGCCCCTCTCACCGTCCTGGCTGAAGCCCGGGGCGCTGGGCTCGGGTCTGTAGCGCTCCAGGTGCGGTTCGTACATCACCGCGGGCACCTCCCGGCGCTGCTTCTCTCCTGACATCTCTGCCGCTCACCTGCCGAGGGAGGTCAAAATCAAACCTTGGGAACAGATAAACCCCCCTGTGCCCGACTCTCCGTGCCCTGCACCTGCTGTGCCTGTTCTCAAACTCAGGTGTTGCTCAGCAGTTCTCACACTTTGGCATTTTTGTAGGCTGAGGAGCAGTCAACTCCTGTCACACTTCACGATGAGGAAGGTGGAGAGCAGAAAATACCATCTTAAACTATTTCTTTGTGCTGGGAAGCTAAAAATGTCCGCCCAGAAAACACTCTTTAAAGTGTGCAAACTCGTGACTGAAAGAGTTAACTTTGCAGAAGAGTTAACCTATTTTTTTTTTTTTTTTTCCTATGGATTATCAAAGTAATCAAGGAAGGGAAGAGCACACCTGGGGCACCTGTGAAAACCTTGAGGTGTGATTAAGTCAGTGCAATCAGCGGCAATTCACATCTGTCTGTCTTGGGGTTATTGTGCAACCTTATCATCATCGTTATCGTGACCAGTTTTGTCCTGTGAAACTATTGTCTCATCGGTAGGTGACAGGCTTTTGTTGGGAAACGTCCTTATTATGGATGACTGCGCTGCCTGAGGCTCTGAGCAAGATGAGGCCACAAAAAAAAAATGTGGTTTTTGCAGGTGTTAACAGGAGCTGATCCTCGCAATGAAGGCGGGTGGGAGGAAGGGAACACGGATGGAGACGTGTGTTATATTACTGTCAGCGGAAAGGTGTTAATTATTCCCAGCTGCCCGATAGGAACTGGGAGATTTCCCACTAACATTTACCGTGAGAGGCCTTTGCAGAAGAAAGGCACAGCTTTTTTGCATAGGGCAGCGAATATTTTAGGGAAAAATTCTGGGGGAAAAGGAGCATAGATGCACAAACTGCCCGAAAATGTGGGGTCAATGAAAAGCAGCAGAATAATTGCTGGGCAAGGCAGGATGGTCTCAACAGTTTGCAAGGAGTGTTGGAGGGGGAGGATGAAGGAGAGAGGATCAGTAGTGCTGAGATAAAGCATCAGCCCCTCAGGGAGAAAAAAAAGGAATTTGAAAATATCACCAAGGAAGATGTGGTGTAATTTTCACAAATCTGGATGAATGGCAGGTGATATGAAAAATGGCAGCAGAATGAATCATAAAGGCAATGTAGGTAGGATGGTGTGGAGAAAAAAATAGAAATACATCATTGGCCATGTTAAGGCCAAAGATGCCAAAGGAAATTGCAAATACATTTGGAGAGGATGGCTGAAGAAAGGTGCATCTCAGTATAATTGTTATAAAAGAGCAAAACAGGGGATGGGGAATGGCAGAGGTTCTAACAGGACACTGTTGAAACTTCTTGAAGATATCACTGAGAAGAAAAAAGGTGAGAGTCAAGAGAATTTGGGTAGGATGGGGCTATGAGAACCAAGACAGAAGAAATAGAGTGTCAGTAGTGACTGTGGGCTCAGGAGTGTGGTGATGGATGTTACATTAGCCCGTGTTGGCCAAGAGCTGCTCCCCTGGCACCGGGATTAGTGGGGAAAATTACAGGGAGTCTCCAAGTTTTTGTCTTATTCCTATCTCGGTACACTAAATACTGGGTGGTGTCCTTTTGGGAGACACTTCTGCAGAACCCATCTCGCTGTGAAACAGGAAAAAGGAAAGGGATTTTGAATTCCATCCAGTGCCTGTAATCCCGGGCAGGCGCCTGCAAGAGGCAGGGGTAGGAGGGAATAATAATGGCTAACAGAGTGAGAATTTATCCAGGGAACTGCTGAGTGCAAGCACAGACTGACTAATCCTGTAATCCTGCCTCCACCCAGGAGCTATCAGGATAACACCGCCAGGTAAAGGTGTAGGACACCAGGTGCCAAAAGCACAGCAGGGAAGAGTGCGGGATGCCAGGTTTGTGCTCGATCTATGGAAGCTGCCAGGCACAGGCTGTGGGCTGAGGCTGTCGGTAAAGCCCTGAATTCCCTCATTTCCAGTGTCTGGGTCCTGCAGTGTGCGCTGGCAGGGAGGAGCTGCCCCATGGCTGGGAGGGCAGCTGGGCTCAGCTCCTGCAGGAGCCTCCTCAGCCTGTGGGGGACAAACACAGGGGCTTGGAGACCTTCTGGGCCTGACTGCTGCACCTCCAGAGGTCCAGGAAAGGCATTTTCCAGGGCTGTTTGTGCAGCTCTGCAGAGCCTTTAATTTGGCACAGAAGTGCTTGCTCTCAGTTCTTGGTCCCAGCCGTGTACAAGGTGCCTGAGAGCCTTTGGGGCCGGGACTCCCAAACCTGTAGGTGTTGTTGCCATAAATTACAGCCAGATTTCCCTTTTTTTTCAGATGTTGGAGAGGAAGATATGGGAGAGAACAGTGTGGGTAGCCCTGGAGGAAAAAGTCGTAAGGAGAAATATCAGGAAGCAGTTCCTGAAGAGCAGGAAAATTCCCTATAAACTTGCCGACAGTAACACGCAGGAGGGTCACAATTAATAGGTTAGGAGTGATGTAAGCTGCCCTCTGCAGCCACCCTGAGCCAACAGAGCTCTGTGCAAGGGCAGAGCAGCCCCTGGGGCTCTCCTGGGTTTGTACAAGGCAGAGGCACCCAAACTCCTGCAGCCTTGTCCCAGGGCCACCAAAACAATTCCCTGTAATCTCTCAAGTTTTAGTCTCGTCTCCATATGGATATCAACCGGTTTGCACTGGGAAATAAGGCTGACTTTAAGTCTAGTGAAAATCAATATTTTAAAAAAGCAGTAAATCACACCCTGAGGCACGTGTACAGACAATTCAGTGAAAGGAAGGTTCAAATGACAAAGCCTTTCTGTCCCGGGGAGGAGATTCCAGGGAAGGATGGGCAGGCAGATTCCATCATCTTCCTCTGATTTGCTCCAGGTTCATGCTTGGGTGTGAAGAGCATCCTGGTGCAGGCCAGCAAAGCTGATGAGCTGTGAAATTCCAGGGCACAGCCCCAGGCTCCAGCTCCCCTCGCAGCTCTGCCCTTCCCTCCTCAATGTCCCTGTTGGCCAAATAACCCCATGGATGGGATTAATCCAAAGTGTGCCTGCAGGGGCACTGTCATCTGTGCTTGGAAAGGGGTTCCACTTGAAAATCAAAGTTCCCTGCAGTACTAACACTTCTTCCAGGCTCATACCTGGCTCTCAAGGAATGGCATCTCAGCGAGCAGTGGCTTTATAAGAAGTATTTAATCTCCATTCCAGCTCCATCTGGTGTCAGTGTGGGATTTGCCATTCAGTGAGGATGTGTGTGTTCAGAGAAAGAAAAAGGGGAACATGGAATTTGGAAGGAAACTTTAAGATTTAGGTGTTTGAAGAACATAGGGAACTACATTCTAAAGTTTGGTAGTTTGGAAGATTAGCATTAAAATATTATAGTAAATGATCTCCACATTTCACCGACATGTGGAGGAACAGCAGTTTTCTCCAGTGGCCCGTTGGCTTGTGGAATACTGGCCCAAAGGCTTTCAGTTTGCTGCAATGTGTTCTGGTTCTCCTGTCATCACTAGTTTAATGTTTTCCTGGGCATTTAGCCCTTCCAGCTGTGTTTATGAGGCAATTTAAATTTCTGATATTTTAGAGTGGCCATAAAATGCCATTGCTGGCATGCAATTACATCTGGGGCTTGAACAGTATCAAGAGCCTGTTTCACTTGATTGAAGCCCTTAATTCCAGTTTTTGGCTAGCAGTGAAACACTGAATCCCTCAGTGCAGAGATCTTTTCCCTTTAGTCCTGAGCTGGTCATTTCAGGTAACATTCACAATGTGCTGAGGGGTTTCAGATGTTCAAGAAGGAAGAGTTCCAGCTCTAATACAGACAAACATAATTGGGGAGCAGCACTCAGGTATTTGCCTATTCTCATTCTTAAATAGAAGCTAAAAGAGAGGACTGCTGACAGCAAATGAGAAGCTGGACTTTAGAAAGTGTTCATTATATCTGAAGTAGAAAACCTTTTCAAGGAGATGAAGAATGCTCTGCCAATTCCCCTTTCTTCACTCGTGAAATTAATTTTTAACGTCACAGTTATTCTGGCTTTTAGGCCTGAATCAGGTTACCAGCCTCTTCAAATGGAGAGGGGGTAGACTGAATATGCACCACATTTCTTGTTGCAAACTCCTCACCTGGTTCCCTTCACTTGTCTGTGACTGCCTTGACTCCCTCCATGAGACCTGCACTCCCAAGGCTGCTGGAAAGGCAGGCACTGCCTGGATTTTCCTGTCCTGTCCCACATCAGGTGTTTATGTTAGGTTAATCCTTCATGAAGGGAGCCCTGGCCTATAATTCACTACATTTACTGCTCCTGTTGCTCTCACCTTAAAGCAACTCAAAACACTGTAAACTTTCACAAACCTTCTAGTCTGGAATTATTAATAGTTCCTTGCTGTGTGCTATTGTGGCAGAATCATGCTTTTACATGAAACCTTCTCCCCTCGAGCCAGCCCAGAGAACATTCCTGTCCCTTTGCAGTCTTTCTTTCACAGGACCAAGCAAGGTTTTGAGTCCTTTTGATTTCTGTACAGTGGATTCATCCTTCCTGTCCATGAATGGTCTGTGATCTCTGTCTTCAGCCAATGGAATGAAATGAATGTCATCTTGCATTGAATGGAAAAGTTGTCTGCAGAACAATCCAGCAGCACTTATTTCCTTTTCCCAGCCACCTCATGCTGATGGTTTGTATTTAAGTTGTCATTAACCAGCAGCAGGTCTTTCTCCTCCAATGTCATTCTGTACTAATGAACTCCCAGCTTGCAGCTGAAATTTTTGGTAGTTTTCTAGGTGCCCTGCTTTGTCACATTATAATGCACACAAATACTGCCACAGCAGGCCTCTAACTTTTCTTATTCTGTGTAATAGATTTTCTGTTTCCATAATTTGTTTCTTAAGTCATACATTTTATTAGCCACTCCTATATCTGTGTCAAGGTTATTAATTAAAATACTGAATAAGATCCATCACTGCTTCCTGTGCTAACCTTTAATACAAACCAGGTTTATCTATTAAACCCTGTTGCTTAGTTTACTGTTTGAAGTATAATGCCTTGTTCCCTTGAGCTGACCAACTTTATTCACATTTAAAGGGCACTTGCTCTGAAGGGTGAGCGCAGCTGAGCCCTGGGATTGCACTAGAACGTGTCCCTCCCTAATTACCCTTCCAAAAATAGAGTAATAGTCACTAAAGGGACATATTGTCCAGTGGTTTGTGCATTAACCTGGGCTGGGGAAAAAAAATGGGCTCAGTTCCTGTTCAGCCACAGTGACATTTAACAATTAATTAATCTTGGTTTTCCTTAGCTCTGTTGTGGACAGATACTCCCCTGTTTTTGGGAGATACTGCATTGATTCTCCTGTGACATGGTCACATTTGGTTATGCCTTACAACCTCAGCAAACAGAAGATGGGAAATGCTGAGTTTAGATTCAGCCTTTATCCTCCATGAACACAATTTTGTCTTTCACATTCTCTTTTAGCTTTCAAAATTGAGGGCAGCCTTGCACAGCTGTTTCCAGCATTTCATCATTGCTTTAAAAATTGATATTTGCCAACTCTTAATTTAATCCCTTTATAGATGAACATTCCCTCACCAACAGCATAGAATCATGGGTAGCCAGCATTTCATTTACACCCTTTTAAAAATAATGTCCAAAACTTGTCCTTCAAATGAAAACTGATAGATCAGCTCAAGCAATGTGTCCTAGAGCATCTGGAGCTGGTTTAGCAACTCTTACAAAGTTATTATGAATAAATTCACTTGAAGAAAGCAGGTGTGTGCCGTGCTTTTATGTGTGAGCTAAGCCCTTTCCTGTGGTGTATTAGTTTGAATTTCTGTCCTTATTCCTGCTCTCATTTCCACCTTCACAGAAAGCTCCTTTTCCTCCCTTCCATCTCTGATCTATTCCAGGAGAAAGAGAAAATACCCTGAGAAAAACCTTGGCCTATAGATTTTAGGAACACGAGAGGGGCTTGCAGATTTCCAGAGCCTGACAATTAAATCACATTAAGAAGTTAACACTGACAACAGAGAGCTGCCACACTCCCTGACCCCCCATCTGCTCCAGCTCCTGTCACCTCCCTTTCCCTGCCTCCTGAGGGGCAAACACAGCGCTGATCCCAGCCCTTTGGAAAGCTCTTACCTTTCTGTAGCTCTGGCAAACGTGGGGAGGAAAGAAAAGCTTCAGAAGGCATTCACTTCACCCATGTCTGAGCAGTGGCAGTGCTGGGGAAGGACCCAGGGCTGAGCAGTGACATGGCCCTGGCTCCTGCCCGGTGACATCCCCTGCAAGGTGCGACTCAGCCTGCACAAGGTATAATTACCCCACTTTGCCACAGCCCCAGCTGCTGCTCACACCTGCTCTGTCACACCAGGAATGTGGTGAGACTGGCTTGCACCAGGGCTTGTTTTTGTTGGTTTGTGTTATTCCCAATATCCCGGAATTTTTCCTTTGTGTTAAGCTGAAAGCTGACGCTGGTGAGGAGAAGCAGCCCAGGAATAACTCGAGGGCAATGGAGAGAAAAGTGTGTATCCTCACCCACTGTGCTTCTCTAGAAAAGAATGAAAAAAGCCACAGGTACAGGTGTATCTGGGGCTTTGATATTTTATTATTGAGATCAGTAATCACTTTACATTTCTGACCAATTAATTCAGCAAAGATCTCTGTGCACGCTCATCACCATCAATATTTTGTCTGGGATCTCCTTGGTAACCAGGTCTGTAGCTGAGCTGGGTTTTTGTTAAATAGATGTTTTGTGGTGGGTTGCCAGATGCTCTTATTCTCCTCTTCAACAGTGAAAATAAGATGGAAATATTCTTCAGGTGAGATGAAGTCAGAGTGATCGCATACCAGTCACCATCCCAGGCAAATCAGACTTGACCTGGGGAAAGCTAACTGAATTTATTGCCAATTAAAATATATTTGAAAAGTGAGAAACAGAGAAAAAAACACCTCCATCAGATGCCACACATTTGGCACCTCCAAGTATAACAGTGGCTGTGCCACCCTCCCAGTAAAAATTGTGTTTATTCATCTGAACCCCCTGAAAAACTGTTTTGCACAAAGATCTTCCTCCACAGCAGGAGCTCCCCATTGCTTCACACAAGGATGATGCCCTGAGTTTGCCTGGCAGACTCACATCACCAGCCCAGAGCGTGCTGTTGGCTCAGCTCCTGGGCAAAATCTTACTTAAGAAAGGGCTGCAGCAGTGCAGGAAGCCCCTGAGCTTGGAAAGTCAGGATTGCACAATTATTAGGAAAATAATATTTTGTATTTCCCAGTACAGCTGGGAAACTGCCATGGGGAAAGGAAGAAGAGAGGAAACTGAGTGCACTCCAAGTTTTCATGCCCCTTTTGTCACCACAACTTGGAAGCTCTGGAAACAGAGATTTTATTTTGTTGCTGATAATGGATGTTTTGGTGGGTTTGGATGCTGTTAATGGTGACAGCACATCACCTGCCTCTCCCCAGACGTGAAGGAGCAGGTACAGAGCTGGTCCTTCAGATCTGTTTCACTGCCAAAGTGGAGGCTCAGCACTTTGTGCACTGCACACATCATCAGAGCAGCTGCAGACTCACCTCACAAGAGTAACATCCCCATGCTAAACTAAAAATATTAAAGGATGGCTGACAGTAACTGTGGCTGATCCCATTTCTGCCTTTCAAATCTTTGCTCTTTTGCAGGTTTCTTATATGATACTGGGCAAGTTATTCACTCCTCTATGTTATATTCATTTAAAGAAAAATAATAGACTGATCACAATAAATAAATTTTAATAGAAATGCTAAGATGCTGCTTTATTGAAATTCAAATGCTTTGTGGGGAGACTTTATTGTTACAATATTTTCTTAGGAAAGTCACTGCATGTTCACATTGCAATGTACTATTCCCTAAAGAGATGCTTTAAAGTCTGGGGAAAATGCTCTGGAAGAAGGAAAAAAATAAAAAGAGGAGAAGTCAAAACAGTGATATTTGTAGAAAAAATGGATTTATAGAGAAAATACATACATATATATATATATAAAGTCCATTAATATATTTATATATCAGGAAATCAGTGTGGGAGAAAGGGGCCATTTCTTAGGAGATGGGTGTCTTTCCTTGTCCTTGAACAGCAGAGGAATAGAAGTGATGAAACCACGAGTGCATGCAGAAGAGTTCATGCACAAGGAGTCCTGGCAGTGATGTGGGGTGGCTGAGAGTGCTGAAATATTGACAGCAGCTCCCATGGACTCAGCGTGACCCTGGGGCTCCCTGCAGTGTGCAGGGGGCAGTGCCAGCCCTGTCCCCCTGCTCCCAGGGGCTCTGGGTGTTCTGTCACCTCCAGCCTCGGTGCAGCTGAGCTGGGGGCATGCAGGGATCCCCCTGTCTCCTGCCAGACTGCTTTTGTCCCGCCATGCTCCCCTGCCAAGGATTCCTCAGCCCCTGGTTTAAACTTTGGTTTATGTGCCTATCAGTGGCTTTGTTTCCCAATGTTAATTACAGTGCTTGCTCTAGGAGAAACAGTGTGATACTTGGCAGGAGAGAGATTGTATCAGCCCCCTGAATATCGTGTTTGCTATCAGAGATAAACAAGGCTGCAATAATCATTATAAATTAGTCCATCAAGTGATGATTGCTTTTCCTGTCCTTGTTTAAAAAAGAGCCACTTGCTGCATGTAGGAGCTGTTCACCATCGCTGGTGGCTTCTTTCCCATTTTTTCTTACAGCTGCTCATAGGATGGGAAAACTGGATTCAAGATTTTTATGTTTAGTTTTGGTTTTTTTCCTGCATGAAGCTGGTAGCCCTGTTTCTGACCGTGAATGTTGTAGCTGTGGAGTTGAGATAAAGACTGGCACACCCTCTTTGTGTGAGATAAAGCCTGTCCATCCTCACCTGGGGATTTCTGCAGAGTCACAGCACTGCTGGATATCAAGCCCTACCTGACCCAGGTAGGGGAAGGTGCCCTGAGGAAGCTGTGGGAGGTTTGGAGCCTGGCCCAGGACAGGGCAGAGCACCCATCAGAGCATGAGGACAGACCTTGTTCACCCACCTGTGCAGGTGGAACGGGGCACAAAGCAGAGTTTTGTGGCTCTCCATTGACTTTAGGGAGGCCTCAGACAAGTGGCTCATGCTGTCCTCCTGACCTGTAGGTGGGTGAAACTGAGATTTAATTCTCTCTTTGATGCCATTTAAATAGTTCATGTGTTCTTTGAAGTGAGGTTGTCTCTTTTTTGCTGTTTTGTGTTCAGCTAGCCCAGCTGACTGTAACCTCTGTTAAGAGATGACAAAAATAAAACTGAATTGAGATCTTGTTACAGATAACTCATATTTTGATATAGCTTCTCTGCTACTGGAAAACTAATAATGGGTAAAGGTCCTTTGCTAATAAAGCTTGGAGAAAAATCTGAACCATTTTTCCAGTTATAGATATATATATATATAGTTATATATTATGCAATTTCCCCCTGTTTACACCAGCAGGTATCTGTGTGCAGTCAGTGGCATCTGGAGCTGTGTTTTGTAATTCAAGAAATTCAGTGTCTGTGATATCCCTGCTATTGTCTGCCATAAACATAGAGCAGGGAGAATGAATGCCATTCCAGGTTAAAATGCCAGTTTGCCACAGGTGAACACAGCTCCTCTTCGCTGGGAACTCACCTGGCCTGTTTGGGATCTGAATGCAGCATTTTCTTGGATCACTGATTACTCAAGAAGGATAAGAGTGACTCAAATATGAAACACCATTCGTCTCAGATAAAATCTAGGGATGAGTTGCTTTAATGTGCAAAGTAGATATTTGGGTGACACGTGGCACAGTGGCACATAGCTTAAAGCAGAAACCACTTCTGCACAATGATTTCCACATGAAAAATTATATCCAACATGACAAATTGGACACTGGCTTTTCCTAGTAATTTGCTTACTGAAATAAGATGTAGAAAGAGCACCAAGAGGAATCATGCAGAAATCTGAAAAATCACTCTGTACCCTCTGCAACTCATCTGATCTGAGACCTCAGCCATTAGCTAGTTTGGTTAACAGCATAAAAGTCATGGCTTTTCCCTTTTTTTACCCACTTTTTGTTTGTTTGTTTTGCATTTTTATTTTGTTTTGGGTTTTGTTTGTTTGGTTTGGTGTTTTTTCCTTTTAAGAGAAGAATTTAAAAAGCTCTGAACTTGTCAGAAAGATGGTTATAACATCCATGTAGTCTTTCTCATCAATGATGTGAGACAGAAAACATTTAACAATTCAAAATTTATCATTGAATCAAAGGAAAATGAGTGAATGTCCCTCTTGGTTTGCAAGGAATACCTTTATGAAAAGTATTTTATTGTTTTCTTATTTTTATTTGGGATTTTGAAAAAAAAAATCCACATTCCTAACTTGATATTTGGAAATTTTTGAAACAATTCATGGGAAAAATCAGTAAGAACATTTCAAAATTTATTAATTTTAAAAATTTTTGCTGATTTTGACCACTGTGACTGTTATAATAGTTTTCAAGGGGAGACCATTCTGTTCGGTGAGAAGCCCTTGCACTCACAACAAATTCTGCATTCCTGCAAATACATCCCTGCCAGCAGCAGAAATCCTTGTGCTTTCAGCCTGGAGCACGGAGATTCCCTGGGCAGAGCTGCAGGGAATCCCTGGGAGCTGCGAGGTCACTGCTGAGCCTTGGAGGGATGGAGTGAAACCCCCAGCAGAGACACCCTGCTTCAGGGATGGAACTGCATCTCCTGGTTATCATCACACCTCAACAACTGCTAGAGACAGAACCATGAAGGATTAGACTCAGGCTGGAGAAAAAAAAAAAAAAAATAGGGAATTGTGAAATTTCATGCAGGGAGAAGAAAGCCTGCAGTGCTGAGGTGACTGTGGTGCTGACAGTGGTGGTTACACAGTGGGGCTGTGCTTGTCCAAGAGGTGTCACATTTTCTGCTTGAATTGAAGGGCTTTCTGATTTTCCTAACAATGGCAATCAACAGCATTGCCACCTTCGTGACACACATGACAAGGACACCCTAAAGAGCATCATGCTGATCTGGGAAGGAAGAGGAGTGGACCCTGAACCCCCAGGGTCATTAGGGAAGTTCGTTATCCACATCCAGGTAATTAACTCCAGTGGTGAGGACTGAGATGCTGGAAAGAGCTGATCAGCAGAGCTGGCTTGCAACTCTGGGATGTTTCTGATGTAAGAAACAGTCTGTGGTCACATGCCTGAATTATTGTGTCATTGCACACTTCGGTGCAGCCAGAAGAAGTATCTCAGGATTCCAGTTGTCCCTAAAACTCTATTTTATTTTAATTATAAAGGTGGCCAACGTGGGAAGGAGATTGAACAGAGTTTAAAGAGGCCAAGAATATGTGTTCTGTGCACAGACTGTGCCGGTCTATACACGGGGTGGGTGCACTCCTGTGTCCCACCACAAGGTCGGAGGATGCCAAAGGCACCAAACACGGACTGGCAGTGCCTGATCCCTCCCATCACAGGGGCTCCAGTCCCTGCAGCCAGGAGGGGTCCGGGCTAAGGGAGCTGCTGCACGTTCAGCCCGGGGGAGGCTCCCGAAGGCTTCAGAGTCCTCTAATTAACTGGGGCAGTAATTAACCTTAGTCCCATCATGGGCCCCTGCACTGGCACTTTTGTTAATTTTGAGCATCCATAGTTTAGATGGATTTTTTTTTTTTTTTTAAATTTTATTTTGGTTTTTTAGGTCTGTGATTCCTAAGTTTAACTTTAGGTAGTCCTGTAAAGAGCAGAGGGTTGTGGGGTTTGGTGATCCTTATAGGTCACTTCCAACCTGCAACATTCTGTTTCAGCTTCTGGAAGCAAACAAAATTATCTGAAAATTATGTTTTTCTCTTTTTCTTCCCAAGAGAATTAAATTTAAATCTTGAACACCTGGACCTTCCTTCAATTTCCTCACTTGAAAGAAGCAGCATGTTAGAGCACCGTTTCTGCAAGGGAAAGGATGGAAAGAGCTCAGCTGTTAGTTGTGGCAAGTTAATGGCTGAATTGCTGACATAATCAAAGATACAGACCCCAACCAGTAAATTCCTGGAAATGCAAAGAGTTCTTGGAATTTCTATGCTGAGATTTTTCTTGGAAGATTGCTTCACCTGCCTGGTAGGTAGAGAATGACATTTTATAAGAGAAGATATATTCCTCTTCTATAGTTCATAATCATGTTCTTTTTTACCTCTTTCCCTTGATTGAACTTCTAGAGCACTTAACAAAAAATCTCTCGGAAAAGAGGTTCCACTTAGGGAGAGCAGTACCCTGTACTCTGACTTGCACAAAGGACAAAGCAGCCCTTATGTGTGCCTGTTGTCTTGGTAAAGATGGTGCTGGCCAAAGAATAATTTATACAAGTTATATGCAAAGTATAACTATATACAACTTGCTGAGATTGTGACTGTGATATACAGAAAGCAATGTCATAAAATCAAAAACCGAAATGCACATTAGTGTTACATCAGTAAGTAGAGTATTTTATTAGAATGGAAAACTCTGGCTGTGATTGTACAGCACTGGGTGTGTAGGAGTGGATTCCAGCCCCAGGAGCACACTTGGCCTTTGTCCTGGGTGCAGCTCACCCTGCTGGGGCTGGCTTAGAGGCTGCTGCCCTCTGCAGCCTGCAGAGCTCCAGAGCTCCGGGGCTGTGGCTCTGACAGGACCGAGACAGCTCTGTCCCGACTGCTTCTGGCTTCTAGAAACATCAGGTTAAAGTGTATTCGTGTCTGATATCCTAAAATATCTGCTTCCAAGTAGTTTTACGGAACACTTAACAAAATTCGGGAATTACAAAACCAAACAGAAATAATGAAAAACCCAGAGCCATCTACTTAGATCTTTTATCATCTATCCATCAAAAATCTAACAAGAAATAGTATTGCTAATTAATGGCCACTCACAAAGTCAGTAATCCAGTATCTCATCTCTTACCTGAAGATTACAGCTTAAAAGCCATGAATCCTTTCCATCACTGAGCTCAAAGTAGGCCACTCAAAGATCTCTGTGGGGACAGGATAATGGGATTTTCTTCTGTAGCTGAAGTTGGGGCCAGAACCTGCAGTCCTCCATAATCCCATTCCTCACAATCTAGGTACCTTTAAAGTTATTTTTGGACTTGGTCCTGGAGCTCTCTCATATCTGAATGACCCTGTTGCTGAGCCTTGGAGCAGCAGCTGAGGTATCAAGACCTTACTAATTAAAATGATCCCTTCTACTTTATATGCAGTGCTTTTCTTGATGGAAATAAAAGACACAGGGAGTCAGTCTTGTGTCTTGAACAATTCTCTGAAACTTGTCCAGCAGTGCCCAAATGTTTATCAGTTGGAAACTATGTCAAGGGGGACTGTAGAGAGTTAAAGGTGTGCAAAAGTAGTACAGGAGATCAGGAGGGAATTATCCTGAAATCAGCTGTAAGCAGGATGGTTCTTAAGGTACTTACTGTACTGCAGAACCTGCTTAATGCTCTCCTGTCAGGCTGTGAAACCACATCTTTACGTTGGGATATGTCCCTTCTAATTTACAAGTCACTTTTGCTCAGTTTAAAGCCATTTCCTGCTATTTCAGGTTTCAGTCCCAAATAACTGCTGGAATTCCACCCTTTGCAATGCAGTCCTTATTCTGCAAACCCTGTGAAAAAGCAGCCCCATACCCTGCATATGCTGGTAGCTGTGATCACCATGGTCAAGTGAAAACCAGACTGATCCAGTTTTATTTTTTCTGGCCTGAAGAGACAAGCTCTCTGCCCCTGCACAGTTTGCCCTTGTGAGTACCCCTGGTTGGGCTGTGTGTCCTTCACTGGATGGCAGCTGCTCCAGCTTGCTGAGGGAGCCCCCAACATCCCTGTGTTTGTGAGAGCAGAATAATTCAAAGCCACCCCCAAGGACCAGAAGTTAGATACACTGAGGAACTGACCAGGCTGGATAATCCATAAACTGCAGGAACTGGGAATTGTCCTAGCTGTGTGTGTGAGCCTGTACAGAAAGGAAAAAGAATAAGACAAAAGAATATGTCAAAGAAAGAGTTATTGTGCTCTAAACTCCTTGGGTTGTTGTTGTGGAAGGTCCTTAAAATCCTGACCCAGGAAGATGGAGGTAGCACCAGCAGAGCACATATAAAGGTAATTTGTGTGAGTGTTGTCAGGAGGCACTGTGGGAGAGAAGGTGATGACTTTGTGCCAGCACAGGGGATCTTGAGCACAAGCTGAGTGCTTCAGTTGTGAGTTTAGCTTAGTTTTGAAGTGTCTGAAGCTCTGTAATGCCATTTTTAATTTTTAAGTGGTTTTGAGTTTGCTAGTCTGAAAAAGAAGATACAGAGGACTCCTTCAGCACAAAACTCTGTCCTGGGTCAGCTGTGTTTTACTGGACACTGTTTTCAGGAGGATTTCAGTGCTGAACTGAGGTGCCCTATTTGCTTCTCAGATATTTTGCCAGGCAAGATGCCCAGTGGTTATGTACTCAAAGATCAAGAGACACACTGGTGCTCCTAACCAAATGATTTCACTTTCAGAGAATAAGGAACTCATGCAAGTGACAGGTCAGAGAGCAGATTAATTTGAGCACAGCCTGCTTCTCTCAGGCCCTGCTTGGAGGGGAAGTGTTTCTTCTCAAAAAATAATAATTAAACAAGAGGGAGTTGGATTATGTACCTCTGGATATGCTTTGCACTGCTCTGTCTCTCATTAACTCTTGCAAAATTAGTGGTCAGAGAAATCTATTATAACTCCTCTGTTTCGTGGTGCCTCAATCAATTAGCAACAATGACATTATGCTAGAAATTAAAAGATGATAAAACCTTTCATGGCTGAACCTACTCTTTTTCCTTGACCCCTTTTCTCCTGGCATCCATTTCATTTTATTTCTCAGAAAATGGTCAAATCACTGGTTAATTGATCATCCAGTGGCAGTGCTGTGAAATACAGCAATTTTTCTGCAGAGCAAATAAAAGTATTTCTCTTGCTGTGCTGTTGGTTGAGTGCTGCTCTCGGTGGCTCTGGTAAAAGAGCTCAGTGTTTCCTGGAGCAGTCAGACAGACCAGTGTACTAAGAAGCTCAGAAATACTATTTTCCCCCTTTTTTTGTCTGTCAGCTGTGACATTTTCCCATCTGCCTTCACAACCTGTCTCTGGATTGTTGTAACAACATTAATCAGCAGAGCTGACAAAACCCAGCTGACATGAGTGACAGCAGAGCAAGACCCAGAGCTGCCTCATCAATGCTTTGCAGGGGATGATCAGTCACTTCTGCTCTACTCTGAAACACTTGGGGGTGTTCCCTGGGCAGCCCAGAGTCCCAGAGCTCAGGGCTGGGATCTCATGGGGAGGGGCTGTACCAGGATCTGCTGGCAGGAGGGTCCCTGTGCTGTGCTTTCTGCAGAGGAAAGCTGAAAACTAAACTGAAACTGAAGCAGCACGCACTCAAACACACACAAAGTGTGTGAATTTCTATCCCTCCCAGCTGATCTGGGAGGATTGGTTATCAGTACCCTGTCCAGCTGGCAGAATGAATGAATGAATTCCATCAGGGGATGAAGTCACCTCCAGGACAAAGGCAGGAAATGTTGATTGAAGCCTCTTTTACTCCTGACAAAGTCACTCATCAGCACTCACCATAAAACCACAGCTGATGCAGAAGGAGAATGCAAAGATGTGTTTCCACATTCCTGGGGACCCTGTACCACCACCCTGTCCCCCTCCTTAGCCAGCTTCTTGGTGTTCCAGCCAGCAGTAACACAGCCTTTCCAGCTTAAGTTTATAACAAGATTTAAAATCTTTTGCAGCATTTTTTGAGTAAAATCATAATACTGTGACTTAGAGTCTGCAGCATCTAATGCTGCCCCCCCCTTAAAGTCAATAAAGGTTTTAAGATGTGGAGCTGCAGCATCCTAATCACTGAGGAATGACTTGTGTCTAAAGCAGACTACACCAAAGCAAAGCTAAAAGCAACAGGCAGTTTCTAATGATGATTTATGACAGATAATGTCTTTAGCCCTAATTGTGTTTACTGTAAGTGAGGCCCTTGAGGGAAAAACAATATAAGCAGTTTCTCAGTCAAGAGTGGATCCACAAGACAGGCACATTGTTTAAAATAAAATCCACCGCCTGCTTGTGAGATTTAAATCTTTTGGAAGGTGGAACAATAGTTGCAGAGTAAATATTTGCTTGTTAGGGTGATAGAAAGACCTGACAATTGTGTCAGCATTGGCAGAAATGGAGACATCCTGGCTTGGCAGCTTCCTGGTTCTTGTGACTGGGAAATAGCTGAGTTTTTGGCCTTGGCACAGTGAATTTGGAATAAGTGCCAATGGTGTACTTTTTTGTGTTACCATAAGAAACAGTCCATAGCACCTCAAATAGCCCCTATCCCAACACCCCAAATTAAAACACAGCCCATATTATCTAGACTGTAAAACACTGGTGTGGACTAGACACACATGGCAAGATGGGAAGCCCAAAAATAATACCAAGATTGCTCCTGTGCAAGAGCATTTTCTGGTTTCTCTGCAGAGAGTAGCCATGGAGTTAATTAGGGAAAAGGAGAGAGAGGAAACATCAAAGCTGTGAAGCTGCTTTGTCAAAGGCCCTTTGCTCCTACGCTGTCTTTTTCCTCTGACACTTTTATTCTCCGTGCCAAACAAGTGGCTGCCCTCAGATTTTATGCTTGAGAGACAGCCCAGTGTTTAAAGAGCTGAGAAATGTGTTGCTTGAGAAGATGGAAAAACTGCAGCAGGCTGTGGCCTGGGATGGGAGGGGAGGGAGTCCCGTGTGTGCTGATGCTCAGATCTCCCTCCTGACTTCTCCCTCATGATGCTCTGACAAGCTGGGATGCAGACTGCTTACCTTTGCCAAGTTAAGGAAAATCAGGAGAGTGAATGCTGCAGCCCAGAGCATGGAGTGCTTCTGTTGACTCCAGGTTTGAAAGACCAGAGGTTGCTGGGGTATTTGAACTTCAACAAGATTAAATCTCTTTATTTTCAAGTCTGTTCTGTCAGCACATTTTCCTTTTGTTATGAAAGCACCTGAGCGCATCATTAGGAACTAAAAAATATAAATAATATCTGGTTTGGGGGTGTTGGTTTGTTTGGGTTTTTTTGTTTTCTTTTTCACATGCATGGATTGTGAATGTCTCAGACAAAAGGGAAATCTGAGACTGACCAATGTCTTCAAAAGAAAAGCAAACCTGCAAGTCATCTCTGAACAATTCAGTACCTGGTGGCAGCACTGTGGTGAAGCTGCAGGGCTGCTTCTTCAATTGCCTGGCTGAAGTAAAAAATTGAAAGCAATTTCACTCTGAATCAGCTCAAAACAAAACATGGACNTAATAATAATAATAATAATAATAATAATAATAATAATAATAATAATAATCTAAACCTGTTACTGAGGTGGTATTTCCAGAGGCTGTGGAGTGATTGCATTGTGGAATTGCAGCAGATTTAACAACAGAATGGGGAATCACCTCATTGCTCATGGCATTAATTTAGTGAGCACTTCTTTCCAAGTCAGCCCAGAGATTTTATTCCTCTCATGTCCATTGAAACATTTATGTGTCTAGGTTAAATATTGCACCATGTACAAAAATTTATATGATTAATAAAATCATCCTTTATACAGCAAATTCCAGTCCATCAGCTTGGAATCTGAGACTGCAGGTGGAGGATTAATGGAGAAGCACAAAGATACAGGAGAAAATAGTAAAAAGAAACAAAGAGCAGCTGCAATACTGTTGTCACCTGGATACAGCCTATACCTGGAGAAACCCTAAAGAACAGGAGACCTTTCTTTAGAAAAGTTTATGATCTGGGGTGTTGATTCCTGTTCATTCCTATTCACTCCTCCTGACTTCAGCAGAAACTGGAGGTAGTCACGGTGTTGGTATAAAGCTATTTTCAATATTCCCTAAAAACCAACAAAGATGTGACATTTTTGTACCACTGAAGCTCATCATAAGCAGGAAGCACAACCACTTCAAGCTGTCACCTTTGTGCAAACACCTCTCTTATGTTTCCAAACTTCCAGTTTCATACATTTGTGGGATGCAAACATAAAATCCTTCTATCCTTGCATTTACCATACAAAGAGGAATTCATTTGTTTAGTGTTCCACTAATGTCTCAAAATTTTCTGAAAACAACAAAAAATTGTTGGACTGCGTTAAATTCTTTGCTTGGCTTTATTTTGTTCTGTTTTGTTTTTTTCAAAAAAGATAGAGCCAGTGGTGGACTCAATAACTCAATAGCTAATGAAATCAAACACTTGGAACTGTCAGTCCAAATAGTTAAAATAAAAAATACTGTAATGCCTGCCCCTATTTGGCCAGTTCCCACTGCCAAAGGATCCCAGCCTGTCACTACAGAGAGAATATCCATGAACAATTTCTCCATGCTGTGAGAAACTGCTCTCAGTTGAAAGGAAGGAAAGGCTAAAAGATGTTGTGAGCCCTCCTGGTTTCATCCTCATTTTGCTCCTGCCCTTTCCCCATCCTGAGGGCAGGAGGAGGGAGAACCCAGCCAGACACTGAATCTGCCTCTGCAAGTGAAACCTGAGCNTTTTTTGTTTTCTTTTTCACATGCATGGATTGTGAATGTCTCAGACAAAAGGGAAATCTGAGACTGACCAATGTCTTCAAAAGAAAAGCAAACCTGCAAGTCATCTCTGAACAATTCAGTACCTGGTGGCAGCACTGTGGTGAAGCTGCAGGGCTGCTTCTTCAATTGCCTGGCTGAAGTAAAAAATTGAAAGCAATTTCACTCTGAATCAGCTCAAAACAAAACATGGACTGAATTGGAAAATACAGGTTGAACTAAATAGAATATCGTATTTGGCATAAAGCATCCCTTCCATGATGCAGCATTTAAGATTTTTATATTATATAATAATAATAATAATAATAANGGCTGTGGAGTGATTGCATTGTGGAATTGCAGCAGATTTAACAACAGAATGGGGAATCACCTCATTGCTCATGGCATTAATTTAGTGAGCACTTCTTTCCAAGTCAGCCCAGAGATTTTATTCCTCTCATGTCCATTGAAACATTTATGTGTCTAGGTTAAATATTGCACCATGTACAAAAATTTATATGATTAATAAAATCATCCTTTATACAGCAAATTCCAGTCCATCAGCTTGGAATCTGAGACTGCAGGTGGAGGATTAATGGAGAAGCACAAAGATACAGGAGAAAATAGTAAAAAGAAACAAAGAGCAGCTGCAATACTGTTGTCACCTGGATACAGCCTATACCTGGAGAAACCCTAAAGAACAGGAGACCTTTCTTTAGAAAAGTTTATGATCTGGGGTGTTGATTCCTGTTCATTCCTATTCACTCCTCCTGACTTCAGCAGAAACTGGAGGTAGTCACGGTGTTGGTATAAAGCTATTTTCAATATTCCCTAAAAACCAACAAAGATGTGACATTTTTGTACCACTGAAGCTCATCATAAGCAGGAAGCACAACCACTTCAAGCTGTCACCTTTGTGCAAACATCTCTCTTATGTTTCCAAACTTCCAGTTTCATACATTTGTGGGATGCAAACATAAAATCCTTCTATCCTTGCATTTACCATACAAAGAGGAATTCATTTGTTTAGTGTTCCACTAATGTCTCAAAATTTTCTGAAAACAACAAAAAATTGTTGGACTGCGTTAAATTCTTTGCTTGGCTTTATTTTGTTCTGTTTTGTTTTTTTCAAAAAAGATAGAGCCAGTGGTGGACTCAATAACTCAATAGCTAATGAAATCAAACACTTGGAACTGTCAGTTCAAATAGTTAAAATAAAAAATACTGTAATGCCTGCCCCTACTTGGCCAGTTCCCACTGCCAAAGGATCCCAGCCTGTCACTACAGAGAGAATATCCATGAACAATTTCTCCATGCTGTGAGAAACTGCTCTCAGTTGAAAGGAAGGAAAGGCTAAAAGATGTTGTGAGCCCTCCTGGTTTCATCCTCATTTTGCTCCTGCCCTTTCCCCATCCTGAGGGCAGGAGGAGGGAGAACCCAGCCAGACACTGAATCTGCCTCTGCAAGTGAAACCTGAGCTGTGCAAGAAGCAATTTTCTTAAACACTTCTCTCCCAAAATAGGCAGAGGCAGGAAGCAGTGAAATGGGTGGCAAAAGCCTGGGAGCAAGGTAGCTGAGTATTTCCTGCTGGCTTTATCTGAGACAGAAGGGCTGGGAAGCATTTCCTCTTGGTGATGGGAGCAGGGAAATGTGTGTGTTACATGTGCACAGGCATGGCCAGCCCCAGCTGAGGAGAGCTCAGCAGCCCTCCCTGCTGCAGGATGTTCTGGAGCTCACTGCTGCACAAACAAGGTCACAGTGACAGGGGGGGACCCAGTGACCTTTGTAGGCAGCAGTGGAGGGGCTCAGGGGCTCCTGCAGGAGCTGCAGCATCCTCACCTTTCTTAAATCCTTCCCCAGAGTGACTGCAGGAGCCTCAATACACATCCATCTAATGGACATGGCACTGCCTGGAGATTTGAAATCTTGTTTACTCTTTACTTAATACATTTACTCCCTTACTCCATCAAATCTGTACAGAGGATTTGACCTGTCCTTGACTCCCTCCATACATACACATTTTTGAGCAGTTCTTTTCCTGTTTTTGAGGTCCTGATGAAGATTCAAAATTAGATGAACAATTTCTATTCAGTTTTTTAATTGGCAGTTTCTTTGTTAACATTTGGTCTTATCTTGCATTCAGATTTGAAGAAAGTACATTGAATTCCTTGCATCAAGGATTGTTTGTTTGCCTGCACCACATGTGAATATTTCTGTCAATACAAAATACACAGTGAGCAACATCCCTACCCACTCCATGCAGTTCCTGTGCATTCAACTAAATATTGACTTACAGGATTAATTTTTTTTTNTTTTTTTTTTTTTTTGTATTGGAGAGATTTATATGTTTGGAGAAATTTCCTTTGAGGTGAAATGCAGCAGCAGTTTAAATGGAGAAGTGTGCAGTTCTGCAAGAGAATGAGTGAAAATATTCCCATGCATTTTCCATCTCAATACATGGGTGACTCTTTTCTTACCACTCATCTGATCTAGAAAAGTACTCTCTGAGAAAGTTACAATCATATTTAAGCATGTTTACCTTTGTCAGCTCATGCTATTGATCTGTTTGCAAGATGCCATCAGTTGTGGCTGTCCTGGACTTAACCCAAAGGACTGTACAATTGTCATTATTGTACAGCCCTTTGAAATAAAGCACAGCTCCATTTTTTTCCTAATCTCTATTCAGTTGTGCAGTAGAGAAATATGAAGTGCCATTAAAAGAACCTGTGAACATTGTGGAAAGCATAAACAAGCTTCTTTCATAAGGACAAGCTGCAGTTAAAAAACAACAGCACCACTGTTTATTGGGTGGGTTTAACAAGCCAGATCAATCCTGTTGCTCTGTAAGGAGAGGTTTTTATCCTTGCAGACATCATTCCCATCTTCCTGCAGACCAGAATTCTAACTAAATCTCTTTCAAACCCAATTTGATTTCTGTTATTTGGACATGATATTCATGGTGCATCATCACCTGAGCATGAAATGCAGGGGGTGAGTACTTCAGTTCTTTTCAAAAGATGATTTCAGACACTCTTTTCTGACTATTTGTCAGGTTTATTTCTTATATTCCATCAGCCCCTGTGCCCCATAGGGTTCTAAACAAACCTTGTGGCCCCTGCCTGGCTGAACCCAACCCATGTCTGTGTTCACATGCACCACTGCACAGTTCCTCTGCATGTGAGGGCCTTACCTCTCTCCACTGCCTTCCAAGAAAGAATTTTCCTTACTTCAACATTGTAAAAGTTTCCATTTCATTCAATTCTAAGTAAAAAATGCCAGCAACATGAAGGATGTAAAGAAAAGGCTTTGTAAAAGCCAATTTATCTCGAGGCAATCTGCCCCTTTTATGGCTTCAGTGTGCCTTTAATGGAGCAGGGCAGAGAACTCTGCCTCCCCTACCAAGTGTAGCCATTGACTGTTTGGTGTGAGAAGCCTCCACAGGTCTCCAGCACAGCCTGATTGCACTTTCTGAGACTCTACAGACTCGTATCTAAAAAAAGAATTGATTAGGACAATGAATGCTATGTCTGATCATTAAATATTTAAGCCTGGTAGGCTTTCAAGAGTGGCAGGCTTGCCAGCCTCTGAAAACACCCTTGTTTTGCCAGATCTAACTTGCTGTTGTCAGTTTTCAGAAGGCTTGAGGTAATGTGTACCTGAGATTTAATATCCAGAGCTTTTTTAAGGAAAAAGAGGACAGAGACTGTGCCTTTGTGTCTTGTAGATTGATGCAAGTAACAGTACATTAAGAAATGCAGCTGGGAGAATGCATTTCTCCCTCCCTGGTGTGACAGTGAAAATGCTGATGGGATCCTTGCCCAAAATTAAACAAACACAAATATTCTAACCCATATATCACATTGATCATTAACACAGGAAATAGCATCTTGTAACATGGCCTGTGACTGTGGCTTCTGCTCCAAACTTCTGGAAACAAGAGAGCACAGAATCTTCTGGATGCTGGGACACTGGAGCCTGGTACTGATCTCTCTCCATCGTGTTATGTTCCATCTCTGTTTCCATTCACTTAATAGTTCTAGCACCGTGGGAATTTTCATCTAAGCCTTTTTTTTCAAGAAAAAAATTCCAGTTGTTGATTTTTTTTTTTTTTTTCTGTGCAGTGTGTTGCATTTACAAGTGTTTTGGAAGTATCTATTTGTCCAGTCAAATCCTATTGCTAATAAGAGCCAGTCTTTCACCAAAAGGGATGAAAAGGTATTTGTATCAGTTCAGTCACAGTTGTGATGGGGTATCAATTGATAATGAACAAAGTCCTTTGCAGGATGTAGAGTTTAAGTGCAGGTGTGACCTCTGTGAGCAGCTGGGGATATAAACAGAATAGACAGACTGGGAAAAGAGGAGAACAGGGTATTATCTGAGGATGGACAGGTAGTGAGGGAAGAAGAAACATGGCAATGTCCAGCCTTTGCATGGGGCTCCAGGCAGCTGCAGCTGTCTCAGCTGCAAGGATGCTGCTGGTTACATGCTCAGTGTTGGTGATTGCCCCCAGGCAGTTCCCATCTCTCAAGGCACGTCACAACAAAACAACCCAACCCACCTGTGGGAGAGGATTGTTTTATAGGCTCTTTTTCACCACAAATATTTTCCTGTGTGTTCATTTGGACAGAGCATAGCTGCTATTTTTTTTTTTTCTATAATTAGCTATCAGCATATCATCATTACAAATTATGTGATCATTATCATCATTCTTCATCATTGTGAATTATGAATATTATCATCCAGTGTGTGGTAAAACAAGCGTATTTAAATGAAGATAACACAACATGGTAAGTGTGCACTTTTGTCAAGGAATGGCTCAGCAGTCTGACTTGCTGCCATCTTTGGATCATGACATCTGTCAGAATTAGTAAAATATGAGTCAGTTTGGTCTTTGCTCCAGTTCAGAGTCAGAAATTTGTGTGAAGGCCATAGCAATGTGTTTGTTGAGCAGCTGCTTTTATATTTTGTGTTCCAAAAAGCAGCTGCCTGGTTCAGTGCTGTGCACTGGCAAGGCACAGTGTGTACACTCAGAAGATTCTCCACTCCTCAGTGGTTCCTTTGCACTGCACTTGTAGATGAACCCTTGGTAACACTCTGTACCTGGAAAGGAAAATTCAGCTGTGATGCTGCCTCTTGTCTTCAGATGTTAATGCCCTTTGCCTGTCAGCTTCTGGCCTGGCCCTCCAGCATGCATAATGCAAACCCTGTGGATCTCAGTAAGGAATAGTAAGCAAGCTGCCTGGCATCTGATGCTGAGCTCATAGCAGACAGGTCTGATGTTGGGTGCCATGCTGAGCTTGCCAGGGACGGCTGGGAGCACAGGAGAAGCTCTCAGGAAGGGCAGAGGCTCAGGGATGCCAGTCTCCACAGGACAAGCAGAGCGAGGCAACAGCTGATAAGGACTGAGAGTAAATGAAAACAGCAGGAGGAAGGGGGAGAAGGTGGCAGCTGAAGAGCAGGAGCAGGGGACAGTATTATATTTCTGACAGGCAGCCAATATTAACAAAATAAAAAGCAAATGATGGAGAAACGTTTTTTTAAGGCCATGTTTTTCTACTAAGAGTGGGTTTGGGTTATTTTAAGGAAGCCTATTGCACGTGAAGTAAAAACACCAAAAAGACAAGATGTGGTCTTTAAACACCCCAATTTCCCCGGAGCTTACCTTGCTGAGAAGCTCAGCTTTTCTGTGTTTCTACTTCAGCACAATCCATAGATGTTATTTTCCCCTGAAGTAAAAAATTATCCTTTTGACTGTGAAGACAAACAACCTGAAAAATCAGGTTTCAGAGCTGAATATTAGGTGACTGTATCAGGACCAACAGAGAGACAGCCTGACCTTAAAATCTTTGGTAACTGTGTAGCTTCTGACTGATTTCATGCATCAAAAGATTCCTCTGCTCATGATAAACATAATTCTTCTTTAGAAGGAGTGGAACCTGAAAAAAAGCTACCAAAGAGAAAAAATAATCTGCAGCAACTGGATGGATTGTGCCTCCTGCCAAGCTGCTCACTGATAACTTCTGCACTGGTATGGAGTCCCTTGTTTCCTAATGAAGAACCTGGAACTGGTTTAGTGTAAGAAAAGGAAAAAGGAACATAAGAAAATACCCCTGCTCAAGGCAAGCTCTCACTGTTTCACTAGCCAAATGAAATAGCCAGCTGGCCAGACTAGGAGTTAAGCAATACCTGTTTGGTAGGGTTTTGCTACACCTTCCAGGATGACAAAACGGGAAGTGATTACAACTTGGAGCTGACCTACTTCTTGTCAGTGACATTGTGTCCCAGTCTTGGCTGTGGGGCTCAGGAACTAATTTCTCACCCTGCTATTAGGAGTGCTCTGGATTTGATAACTAAGTTTGGGGGTTAAATCCTCCCCTGAGGGAAAGGTGGAAAGATGTTTGTTCAATTCTTGTTGAGAAGGTTGTGTTAGTGCCACTTTTAGCACACTGTGTTATTGATGACTATATGGCAATTTGGGGCTTAGTTTTTATTGCTTCAAATCTCTGTAAACAATTTGCAAGGTTATTTGTACCTTTGGTTAACATGAATTGAATTTTAATCCTAACCACAGAGGAAGATTTGTTTCTTTATGAGCATTTTTTCTTCCCTGGGTCTTGCTGCTATGATTTATCTGAGAACAGCAAAGACGTCCTCAGTTCCTACGCTTTGCAAACTGAACAGAGCTCATCTGAAGCATGATTCAAAATTACAGATGATTAAGATAGTGAGAGCACACAATAACTTGTCAGATGCCTGGTAGGGAAAAATTGATCTGGTAAAATAGAATGAGTGTATTCCATTATATAGTAAACAGCCTTGAGTGAAAGGCAGATCCCACTCTTTGGGGCTGGCACAGTGGTGGGTTCCAGCCAGCAGTGGGACTGGACATGGGAATATGAAATACAATAGAGCACTCTGGACTGAAGCACTCTTAATATGCCACATATTCAAGGAGTTAAGGGTATTTTTCCTCCCATTATTCTCTATTACAATCTCATTGCTCTAATCTTTAAGAGCCTGTTCCTAATTTCCAGGCACAGTTCATTCATGTCCAGCCTACACTCTCTGTGCTTGTGCCAACCATAGCTTTTAGATTAAATAGTTCTGTAGCCTAGACCAGAACTGGAAATCAGGATTTCCTCTGTGATGTGTGGAGCAATCCTAGACCAATTCATGCCTTTTTAATGGAGGTGGGCAGTATTTGCCCTGTGTTGACAAGCAGCACCCATCTAATTATTTAAAAGTTGTTCAAGCCACCTCATCCTTGCTGCTGCACAGGGACATGTATCACCCACCA
Organism: Aegithalos caudatus; assembly: GCA_013389925.1. Classification (NCBI taxonomy): domain Eukaryota; kingdom Metazoa; phylum Chordata; class Aves; order Passeriformes; family Aegithalidae; genus Aegithalos; species Aegithalos caudatus. Next base: position 727,974 of record WEIU01006277.1, on the reverse strand, counting down.
TTACTAATGAATCACATTACCTGATACATTTTCCCCCTACACACTCATTTCCTTGACTCAAATTGTGTAAGTAATTGCACTTTGAATACTTTAAATGAATGAAAAGGGGTATAATGATGCTATGCTATCAAGAAATCCTTCTAATTTTTTTCTTTTTTTCCCTGTCAGGACTGCTGAGGGAAGTGCTCAGTCCCTGCAACAGCCCAGAGCTGTGTCTGAGTAAGCAGGGGATCATCCAGCAGGAAAGGAGAGAGGCAGGAGAGTCCTGCAGCTCTGGACCTCCTCCTGCCCTCCTCCCAGCTGTGAGTGCTCCTTGCTGGCCCAGCCCAGCAGCTCTGGCTTTAGGGAAGGTGCCCAGCCCTGCCTGCACCTGGGAAGGAGCTGCCCTGCTGCCGGCCACCCCACACCAGGGACAGGAGCAAGGTAGGCACGTGGGCTGGAAGGGGTGAACTGATGGTCAGTAATGGTCCTGAGAGAAAGGAGAAGGGGAGGGGGACAAGTTGGAGTTTGGGGGAAGCTGGAACCTTCCCTGTCTCCAGCAGTTGTTGAAAAAGAGAGCTGGGGGCACACACACACAAACACACTCACAGGAGGGTCCCTCAAACCCCCCATCTGTTTTTGAATGCCATGGATCCCCCATGGGCTGCACATTTCTGCCTGGGAAGCAGAGGGAGAGAGGGAAGCAAGAGGGATGACTCAGGAGTGCCAAACCTTCGAGGAAAGCACAGCTGTAATCCCAGATCCTGTGGCTGGGGGGGACTGCTCTAAACAGTGCTTGCTTGTGTAGTGCCTTCATCCTCCTCCACCTTGGAAAAAGCAGTTTTGGCACACAAAACAAAGGAGAAAAGATTTCCGGGAATAAATATTTAATTGTAGCTTTAATTAATATTTTAAGCAAAAGAAGTCATCAGTCGTGTAACTGTATCTTAGGATGAGGTGAGATCTTGTGTGGAACAGAATGGGATGGAGAGGCAAAGTGCTTTAGAAGACAACCATGTGGTTGACATAGGAAGCTGGCTGCTGCATGTTGGGAGACTGTTTGTGACCAAACACACTCTGTTATGGGTCTTCTGTTTGTGTTTCCTCATGAAAAAAATATAATTAAATTCCAGCTAAGATCTGTGTGAGGCAGTTTTATCACAGATGGTTTAGTGCTGTTTCTTGTGTGATTTTGGGTGGCTAAAAGAGTGTGTATTTCTGTCTCCTGAGTCTTACCTTTGTAATGATACACGGGCTTTGTCTGGTATCTACAAGTGGAAAAGAGCTAGAATGGATTCACTTTCTAAGCTCTCTTTGTAAAACCATATTTTACAATACTGTGGGTTATTATCAGCTAGGAAAATCACACACAAATGAAAGCACTGCTAAACCTGGACGCTGGATGAGGGCAGCACACTTTATCCCAAGGCCTCTCAGTGATTTTTATGTTCCCAGTAAGGTCCGTGACCATGAACTGGGAGCCTGTGGTCACTGCTGCCCTGGACTGTGCCATCAGTTGTCCTGCAGCTGCCAGCCCAGGCTCTGTGTGACACTCTGGAGATCCCAAGCACATCCAAACGGTGACAATACAGAGCACAGCCGAGTGCTGTCGGCAGCTCACACCACAGCCCCGTTCCCCGTCCTCACCGCAGCATTCTCCAGGATTTACCGGGATTATCCATCCCTAACTTGGGCTGCCCCCGTGGCGGTTTCCCCGGCCGCCGTGGCGGTGTTTGTGCNGCACAGCGCCGGGCCAGCCCCACAGCAGCCGGGGAGCGGGGCCGCCAGCCCGTCCTGCCCAGCCCTGCCCTGCCCTGCCCTGCCCAGGTGAGCGGGGTCTCTCCGGGGGACGAGGACGGAGCATCCTTTGGGAGGTTGGGTGGCCGGGCCGGGGGGAGCGGGCTGGGAGAGCCCCCCGGGAGCTGTGCGGGGCCGCCGCCTCCTCCTTTATTTCGCTTTATTTGTTTCGCTTCGGCGATTAGGGCCAGTTTCCTTCCTTTTGTTTGTTTCCTTTCGTTTTTTAACACTTTCGCCTTTTTGTTGCGCTTTGGACCTGGGGGTGCGACATCGTTACTCTGAGAACGGCTTGTTTGAGAAATGACGAGCCAGACAAAGAGTGCTGGGAGCTCTCTCAGCCACCAGGCAGATAAAGGGCTCGGCACTGGTTGCTCAGAGGGGCACTGCAGAACTCGGAGCCTCGCTAAAGCTCTGTTGCTGCAGGGTGAACTGGCCGCTCTTACAGTCAGCACTTCTGATCAGGAAAACGGGCAGAGCAGAACAACGCGGGGAGCAAACCCTTTGTCCGTGTTCCCCTGGCATGATGGATGTGCGTGCGTGTCACTTCTTGCTCTCGTAAAGAAGCCTCCGAGGCTGATTTTCAGATCTGTGCCTCTGAATTTGGCTCTCAAGGAGGGGATTCGGAGTTCCTTTCTGATGCTGTTTTTGCTGGCACTGTCGAGCTACTTAGAAATGTTTGCAAAACCTTTTGTGGTGCTAGATTTGATTTCTTAGAGAGTCTCAGAAAACTTTCAGGCTGCTCTGATGTGACTCTCCGAGTCTTAATTTTTGTTAGGTTGAAAGGGTTTTTTTGACTGCTGTTCTTAACCTTTACTTTCTGACTATTATCTTGTGTTTGGCAAACATAATTTATTTCCTTCTGTTGATTATTAATAATGGAAGATAGCAAGGCCTGGGAACAGAGCTGCCCATGGCTTGAGCTTTCACAAATACATCTTGGTATCTCATTAAATCTAAAGAGGCTTAACTAACATACAGCAAAAAAGTTAAAAAAAGCCCCAACTCATATAAAGGCTTTGGGTGTTTACAGGAAAAAGTTGTGTGTGCCAAAGAAACAGCAGGAAAGATGAGCCTATTCTCTGACAATGGGTTTATTTTCACATTCTTCGTGGGGGTGTAAAGGAGAGAAAACACGTTTCTTCCAAGTGGCCCTGTGCAGGGGCAGAGCTGAGGCAGGAGCTCATCCCACGGCCCCGTGGGTGCTGTGACACCCACGTGTGACTGTGTGTGCTGTGACACCCATGTGTGTGACCCTGTGTGTGCTGTGACACCCAGGGGTGACCCTGTGTGTGTGCTGTGACACCCAGGGGTGACTGTGTGTGCTGTGACACCCATGTGTGTGACCCTGTGTGTGCTGTGACACCCAGGGGTGACTGTGTGTGCTGTGACACCCACGTGTGACTGTGTGTGCTGTGACACCCAGGGGTGACCCTGTGTGTGTGCTGTGACACCCAGGGGTGACCCTGTGTGTGCTGTGACACCCAGGGGTGACCCTGTGTGTGCTGTGACACCCATGTGTGACCCTGTGTGTGCTGTGACACCCAAGGGTGACCCTGTGTGTGCTGTGACACCCAGGGGTGACCCTGTGTGTGTTCTTGGTGTCAAGCCTGACAGTGAGAGAAGTAAATAAATCCTTCCCCTGTTTCCATTTTACCCTGAGTGGGCTGTGGGGTGCAGAAGGAGTTGGGATCTCTTTTGTTGTGGCTGGGGTGTCTTCAGGTGAAAGCTGAAGTTACTTACTACAGCTTTTTTGTCTATTTTGTCTCAAGTTTCTATAAGGAGCCATTTTTGAATCACTGGGCATGGAGTAGACTTGGCAGGGATTGATAGTAAGTGCCTGAAACTTGGGAAAAGACTGATGAGGATCAGCATTAGCAAAATATATCGATATTGTAACTGTTCAAGCCTAGGTTGATTAATCTTTTGGATGTGGTGGTGAGAGCTGTTGGTTAATCTACCCCTCATCTGGAAGGTTTCTAGCAGAGACTAAGGAGAGGAATTCAGCTTTAAAAGTGTAAACCCCATCACCATCAAGAGGAAGGATGAGTGGGGATCACATCCCTTCCCTGGGGCTGGCAGCTGCCATCTCTTGGGGGCCAGTAGGCTGGGAACAGCATTGTGCCTTGCAGAAGGGTGGCAGTCTTTGGAGAGGAAAAAAAGGGAATGAAATATTTGTTTTTCTTTCTGCACAACAGTCTTAAAAACCTCAAATCCTGCTTTTTGCAACAGGTTGATGTGGAAAACCAAACCAAAAAAAAAAAAAACCAAAACCAAAACCAAAAAACAAACAAAAAAAAACACCCCAAAAAACCCAAAAAACAAAAAAACAACCCAGCTGAAACCTTGCAAAGAAAGGAGAGATGCAGAGAGGTGATTTGGGTTTGCATGATGTGCTACTCCCCAGCACAGTGCAGATAAAATGAAAAATAGAAAGTGTTCATCTGACTAACTGCTTTGACTTTTCTCTCAGAGCAGGGTACAGGCAATTGTTCTGCTTCCTTCTCCCACTGTGTCTTTTCCTCGTTTTGGAGGCAACTCCCTGGACAGATGAGTGATCTTCCCTTCCTCCCTCCCGCACTGACTGCGGCTGCTTTCCGCTCCGGGGCTGCGGGGCAGCTCAGCCCGGCCCGGCCCGGCTCGGCTCGCTGCTCTCAGCGCTGCAGCTGGGCTGCTCCGAGCCAGCTCAGCCGGCCAGGCAGAGCTGTCAGCATCTGTGTGTGCCTGCTCTGCTCTCCATGGCGTGCGGCTGTGCTGGAGTGATGGGGCCCGCTGGAGCCGCGGGGTGAGCGGCCAG
>WEIU01006277.1:692798-716588 GCA_013389925.1 Aegithalos caudatus | reverse complement strand
GGGGGGGTAAGAACACCAGAAACAGTTTGTAACTCTTTTTGCTCTCTACCCTATTTCTGTCACTTATGTTAGAAAATTTAAGGCTTGATTTATGAATAAGTCTGTACACCCTTTCTTGTGTGCTCCTCTAAGCTAATTTTTTCCCCATTTGTTTCTTTACATATTCCCTTTCCTTTCCTTTTCCTTTTCTATTTTGCTGTTGCCTTTTGGTCTAACTGTCCTTTCTTAATTTCCCTGTAAATGGGGCCTCTCCTCACTGTCCACTAAAAGGAGTGGAGGCTCTTTTTCATGGACAGTTAGGCTGTGGGACTCCTTGCCACAGGATACTGCAGAGGTTAGAACATTATATGAACTCAGGAGGGGCCTGAAAAATCTCATTTGTGGTTAAATACCACTATGCCACCTTTAGTTTGCCATTTCTTATTAAATGAGGATGAGGGAAAGGTGTTGAAAGTGAGCACCACTTATATTTAACTCTGACCTAGGCAGCCACATCTGGCAACCAGTGTTGGACTAAGTAAAGCCATCCTGATGTTCCCCAATTTTGCTGCAAGGGTCCTTTGTGACCTCCCTTCACACTTCCCTGTGCCCTTATCACAGCTGTGTGAACACTGGGAACACCAACACCTGCTCTGGAGGTTTGCAGTTGTGTCCTTGGCTCCAGGGAAGGAGCCCTTGGATGGGAGCTGGGCTTTGGGAGTTGGTGTCTGTCTTCCTGCTCCAGGTTCTGCCCTGTGGGAAGGCTGGCAGTGTCTTGGGAGCAGCTGGGCAGAGCTGTGACACCGTGTCCCTGCTGCCACAGGGGCTGGAGCCTGCAGCTCACTCCCAAAGCTGCTGGCAGAGCAAAGCCAAGGCCTGATGCTGGGCATCCCAGCCCAGGCTGGTGCTGGCTCTGTGCCTTGGGATCAGCTGCACAGGGCTGGCTGTAACAGCCCATCCCACAGGAACAGGACACCCCCATCCCATGGGACACCTCTAATCCTATGGGACACCTCTAATCCTATGGGACACCTCTAATCCTATGGGACACCTTTAATACTATGGAACACCTCTAATCCCACAGGACACCCCCATCCCACAGGAACAGGACACTCCCACCCCACAGGACATTCCCACCTCTCTGGTTGGTGATGGGCTGTGTGTCCTGCCCAGGTGAGACCCCCCCCTTTTCCTGCTGTCATTTAAATGCTTGATTACTTTAGCCACTACTAGAGGTGCACAGTGACTTCAGTTACTGGCAGCACTTGCACCTAATTTCCACCATCATCTTCAACCATCATCTTCATCCTTGCCTGGGAAGAGCTCCCAGAGGAGGATGCTTGTCTGGAACCTGTCACTGCTTGTCCAGGCTCGCCATGAGCTGGGGAGAGTTTTCCACCTCTTGCAATCTGCTCTTTAAACAAAATGAGTTGGATAAGTGAGATTTTATAAGCAAACTGAAGGCTTGGACTTCTCCTGTGAGAGAGTGTGAGGGAAGGTGTGCTGGTCTTGGGAAGCTCCGTGCCATTCCCAGCACTGTCCTGAGGAAGTTCCCTTGCCCCTGGCTGCTGCTGTGCTCTGCTCCCACTGAGGTTCTTTTGTACAAGGCAGGATGGAGCCTGGCCCTTCCCATGTGGTTGTGCACACTGAGCAAAGCCAGGTGAGTGCTGTCCCCGTGGCAGCTGCAGCACATCTGGTGCAGCCTCCTGTGCTCACTTACCAGCTGAGGACCCTGGCTAGCTCTGTTCCAGGCAGTTTGGAGCAACAAGTTTGTGTATCATCAGTCATGGCAAATATTGGATATCCAGCAAGAGAGGATCCTGATTCCTTTGTGTTTTTGATAAAATGAGCCACAGGGTATCACCATATATTCATCAGTATAATCCTAAACCAATTGAAATATGTAATATCTGACTAACCACTCAGTTCCTTCACCTAAACTTTTCTTTTTCAAGTGTACCTATCTGCTTTCATGAACAGTGGAAAATATGGGAGTGCAGGAAGTCCTGACCTTTGTCAAGATGATGTACAGGCTGCTGATGGCCAAATTCCTCCCCATCCCTCTCGGTGGTCTCTGCTGTGCAGGGTGGGTTTGTGCTGCCCAGGCAGCATTTCCTTCAGACACAGACACTGCTCAGGCAGGAGCAGAAGGGCACCCCCAGCATTTGGGGACAAAGCATTCAGTGCTGAGATTTCTTGGAAATAGCTGCTGCTGTTTGTAAACTAAACCCTGTTTTAATACAAATTAATCTGTACACCCAAAGAAGCTATAGGAATTCTCCTTGTTGGGTTTTGCCTACCTCACAGCCAGGCTTTTCCTGGACATGGTTGGGCAATGTCCTGGTCCCCATTAACTGACAAACCCCTCCAGTGTGTGGGCACCCCTCTGCAGCCTCCAAGAGCATCATGTTTACCCTGTAATCCTCTGTGCCACATCTCACACGTGTTGCAACTCCTCTGATATCAGTGCTAATTGAAATACCAGCATTAATTGTGGAAAGTTAGTCATGCACACTGAGCTGGAAGGGGCAGCTCCGGGAGCCGCTGTTTCGTAACTGTTTGTGTTTTGTAAGTGCTCCACTCTGTGCTGCACTGGGATGCTCACAGTGCTGGGGTCCTTGTGTGCTCTGGGGTCCCACTGCCAGGAAGGGCTTTGGGAAGAGCTCCAGGTAGGAGCAGTGCTGTGGCTGCTGCTCAGGCACCTTGGAGAGGGAGCTGGGAGCTGCTGTGGGACTGGGGGCATCCTCAGCCCCTCACCTTTAGCAGGGAGCCCTGGTGCCTTCACTCTCTCAGTAGATGGGAGCAAGGGGATGTGGATTTTCTGGCTCAGAAGAGGTTTTCTAGGTGTCAGCAGAAGAGCAGGAGGAGCTGAGGGGTTTATCTGCACAGCTTCCTTAGAAAGGAAAGAAATGCAGCTGTGCAGAATAAATTTGGAAACCAGGATGTTTGAAAGTGAAAAATTAAAAAAGTAAGAAGAGCTTCTGGTGTTGTTTCTAAATCCAGGAAAAGCCCAGAAAACAATCAAAATTTTCAGATGTCTTTTAGACACACTTTTCAGATTCCTTTTAGAGATTAAAATGAAAGAGAACTTGCAGAACCTGCATCTGAAATCAGCTGCTCTTGGGGAACTTTGTTCTGTCTTTGAGAAAATCCCTCCTTTTCCAGGCAAACATAGCCAATGCTGTCCTGTTCATGGAGCACTGTGGTACCATCTGAAAGCAGCTCCACCAGACAGGGTCATTTCCAGACTAAGGAGGCCAGAAAAATGCATTTTCTCCATGCTGGAGCACTAAAGGATACAGAGCAACATTCCCTGGGGGTGAGCTCTGTGCCTGCTCACTGGAGGTGTTGCAGTCTGTGATGTGAAAAGGAAACCATTCATAGATGGAGAGATTTCATGGAGTCTGTCACTCTGCCACATCTGCTTGGACTATTTCCAGACATTTACATTAATTAAAAGTGAGACAGGATTTCTGTGATAGTGTTGTGCTGGTCAGAATGGATAAATTCCCCAAACCTGCTATTTGTAGGGTATTCTTAGAGGTATGGGGCAGACTAAGAAAAATATGATGTATAGATATATGAAGAAATTATGATGCCATTTATATACCCCCAACCTTATCACTTCAATAGCTTTTAAAAGTTATTTTTCATGGAGAATTTCAGAAATTTCTCCTGCATGTATTGTGCTCTTTGTAGTTCACTTGTCACAGGTGCTTTGTAGGTCACTTGTTACAGATGACATTTTGGGGTCTCCTTCTGCACACATTGGCCAATTTTTCTAAAAAAAGGTATGATTAAAAAAAAAATTAGATATTTTTGCTTTGAAATGTTAAATTAGTCTACTGTTGCCATGATGCTACTGTAATTTATTTTATTTATATTCCATTTCGGTGCATTCCTAAATGCATGACATAAAACAAGAAAGATAAATGATGTCTGTTGAAATATGGGGAGATTTCAGGGCGAAGTGGCACAGTCCTAAATGCATGACATAAAATAAGAAAGATAAACGATGCCTGTTGAAATATGGGGAGATTTCAGGGCGAAGTGGCACGTGGCTGGAGTTTCCTAAAGAGAAAACATCACCACCTTACGTCATGCTACATTCACTCAGTAAACCCCCCCGGGCACGTGTTTTGCTGGCTGGAGCAGCAGAGAGATGCTGTGTGTGCTGCCCCTGCTCCCTGCCTGGCCGGGATCTCACCCTGCTGGGCTTTCTGCAGTGCTGCTTTGCTGCTGTGCAGTGCTGGCTCAGCAGGCACAGGGGGCTGGGGCTGGGGGCACTGTCTGGGCTCTGTGGGGTGCTGGCCTTGCCACAGCCAAGTGAAGAGTGGTGCCTGGGCTGGAGGGACAGGAGAAAACCTAACTTTGAAAGTGGGTTGGGTGATGTAGGGGGCTTCTGAGAGCTGTAGGAACGTGGGTTTGTTCTGCTAGTGACAGAGCTAAAGAGAGAGGAAGGATTCTGTGGATGCTGAGGAAGGGCTGTAGGCAGCTGTGCCAGTCCCAGGGGCGATTCTTGATGTACAGGGAGCCAGTTCAGCACCCAGGACAACATCTGGAAAACATCTCTGAAGGCTGCTGGTAACTGCCTTAGGAAGGCAAAGCATCTGTGAGGAGGCGGCTGGGAGGGCTGGGGCGTGGGTTTTGTTGTTTTGTTTTGGGTTTTTGCTGTAGGCTTCCTATGTCAACACTGCCTGGCCTCTGAGTGCCTCCAGCTGTGCCTGTGAGTGGGGAGATGTGTGCTCCTGCAGGAGGGCTGCCAAGAGAAATGAGCTAATCCCTGCATGAACAACGTGGAGAAGTGGCCACACCAGCACAAACTGAAATGGCCAAGCTGCACCTTTGTCTTTGTAAAGGTCCAGATGAGCTGCTCTTCTGCTGAGGGTCGTGGGAGGTGGGAGCTGCTGACATCCTGCTCTACACACACAGTAAACCTTGGTGGTTCAGGCTCCAGTCCTTCTCCCTGCACCTGAGTTTTACAATCAGAGAAGCCCAAGAGGCAGAGGGAAGAGTCAGTGCACTCTCCTGTGCAGAGATGCAACATGCTGCCCATACAGACTGAGCTGCAGCACAGCCTTCCCCTGGATGCTGGCCTGCATCCCCTGTGCATGCCTGCATCCCTGCATCCCCTTTGGCTGACCCCCACCACTGCCTGTGCTGGGGGTCAGCCAAGTGTAGGTGCTGCTGGCTGCCTCCAGCTGAGTGTGTTTGTGTCAGCTCTCACCCAGCTCCATGTTTGTGTCAGCTCTCACCCAGATGTGTGTGTTTGTGTCAGCTCCCACCCAGCTGAGTGTGTTTGTGTCAGCTCTCACCCAGCTGAGTGTGTTTGTGTCAGCTCTCACCCAGCTCTGTGTGTGTTTGTGTCAGCTCTCACCCAGATGTGTGTGTTTGTGTCAGCTCTCACCCAGCTCCATGTTTGTGTCAGCTCTCACCCAGCTCTGAGTGTGTTTGTGTCAGCTCTCACCCAGCTCTGTGTGTGTTTGTGTCAGCTCTCACCCAGCTCTGTGTGTGTTTGTGTCAGCTCTCACCCAGCTCTGAGCACAACACAGGGCTCCTGTAATAGCAGTGATGAGAGTCGAGGCCATTCACCTACCTTTGCCACGGGCAGAGAACAAAAAGGGTATCTGCACAGCAAAACAGTACTGAATGTTCTACATCGCTGTTTTATTTCATGTTTGAGGAGCAGAGGGCACCAAAATAATATAAATGGGAACAATAACACATGGTAGCACACTTCTAACTCCATTTAGTCCTTTTTATTTGTTAATATTTTTGTGGTTTGTGTGTGTTTTAAAGGAAGGAGGGTAAATTCTCCTGCCTCTCGAGCCTGGCTTGAGGAAGGGCACTCTGTGGCTGTGTTGCAGGAGATGGGTGAATACTCTGCATTTTGTTTGTCACCTGACAAGCTGGTTTATATTTAGATGAGGAGAGAAAACATGTGATTCTGAAAGCTGCGTTTGCACTTGTGCAGAGGCCAGCCAGTGTGTGCTGAGTTATCAGAATTAGGTTTTAATTGTTTGCTCATTTTTCCTGTGACTTACTGGGGCCACGGTCCTGCTGTGTCAAACACATTCCTTGAAAGCAACGTGTCCAAAGGAGAGGTCTTTAGAAAATTGAGACTTTCTCTGTAGCAGCCAGCACAGCAGGTCTATTCTGAGGAGGAGGAAGTTTGGAAAACCCCAACCCTCTGGTGTTATCATCTTGGTCTGAGCTGAGCACTGTGCTGTGACACTGGGCAGGGCATTAGCTCATGGGTGACAGATGCCATCCATATTTGAAATGCCATCCCTAAAGCTGGGGTTTTGTTCTCAGCTGAGTTGTTCTTGAGAGCAGTGAGGGAAGCTCAAGCTGGTAGAGGAGGGAGTATGACTGACTATTCACTTCTATCTTCTGAGCACCCTGAGCAATTAAAGACAAAAGCTTTTGTTCCCTGGTGACTTCATTCTTAAGAAGCCTTTTTAATTTTAGTCTTTATTTTCAGGAAGAAATAATATGGATTTGTCATTGACAAGAAGGCTGCATCTCTCAAATGTCATGTGGAGGATCCACTCCATAATTCATGGGCTGGGGAGTGTGGGTGTCAAAAGGAGGGTGCATAATGGATATAAGAGATTTCAGTTCAGTTAAACTATTGGTCTTAAAGGCAGCTTTTCTTGCCTTCATGATATTTTCTTGACTCAGATCGCCACATTTTTTGCTAACTCATCCAGATAACCAGATATTTTTAGTCTTCTTAAGTAAGACTGTAGTGGGTTATTGGTTATTTTTTGCACATCTTCCCCTTTCAATGTGGATGGGGACTTGCATAGTAATATCAGAGCAGTGCTGATTGTTTCCTCTTATTTCTGCCACCGCTGCTGTAAGCCATGCATTTGTGTGTGTGGAAGTGCTGCTGTTTCTGATCCTGCTCTTTGCATGGATTCTGGGAGTTCTGCCTGCTGTGTGATGAGCTGTGTATTGCTGTTGGTGTGATGAGAAGGGAATCGTCTCCTTCCTCTGCTGTAGGCCCTGAACAAGAGCAAACCTGAGGCTGCTGGGGGTCTGAATGAAGATGTCCTGCTTGCTGGGAGCTTGTGGCAGCCTCAGAGCTCCCAGAGGGGATTTCTGGGTCTGCCAGTTCTGCCCAGGCAGGAGGGGTCAGCTCCTGAGGGCTGGGCACTGCCCCCCAGCTTTGTCTGAGCTCCTGTCCCAGGCAGACTAAATCAGCTGTCTGCCTGGCTCAGACTGAAGGGAATTAAGGAGCACTCTCTGATTCTCTTCTCACAGCCAAGCAGAAGGTGTCATGAGCTGACAGAGCTGTGTTAATAAGTGAGCAGCAGCAGCAGCAATGAAGTTATCATGCAGGTCACACAGCAAAACCGACCTGCAGCAGTGGCGGTGCAGCTTTATCGGAGCATTTCTTCTCCAAGGGCTTGGTGTGTTTGTGTGCAGGTGCAGGAGCCGCTCTGTGCTGCCTGTGGTCAAAGCCCATCATTCTGGGAGGCGTGTGGGGCACACCAAGACCAAGAGCTGGGGCTCAGCAGTGCCTCAAGAGCCTGCGAGCGAGGCAGGAGTGAGCGAATACATTCGTTGTGGCGTAATCTGTTTGCAGAGGAGCTTCCTGGTACAGCTGACAGAAGCCGTGACATTTAAAAATAAATAAACTTGACGAAAGGCGAACTCCCCGATATTGAGCAGGAGCTGGCGGTGTCCGCGCGTACGTCTGCAGGAAGTGAGTCACGCTCTTACAAAATCGGCACCGCAAGTGTTTGTGACTTTTACGACCATTTCCCGCTCTAAATCAGACCCCTTCCTTTCCGCAGGCTCCTCTCAGGCCTCAGGAATGTCTTCGGAGGCCGCCCCATCCTCCTCGCAGCAGTGCCCCGGCTCCCCGCCCTCGCCCGGCTCGCTGCACCTGCCCGAGAGCCGGCGCGCCCGGGAGCGCTCCCCGTCCCCCATGCGGGGGTACCTGATCCCCAGCCCGCTGCCCACCCGCCGCACCAGGACCTTCTCCGCGTGAGTACCGACACCCTGCCCGCTGCTCTCACATCGGGAGTCCGGGCTGCGCGGGGACGGCGTTCTCGGCCTCGTGTTAAGTGCTAGTAAGCTCTCTTCACAGAGCAAGTAGGCAAAACAAATCCTTTTCCTGCTGAAGACCGAGGACAACTCGCCAACCCGAAGCATCAACAACAGTGGACTGGAGGGAGGAACAAGAGGATGGGACCTCACAGCCCAAAGCTGTAACTGGACAATTATGCAACTGGTCCAAAACTTATAAAAATGTAAACCCTGGGTTTCTGTCTTGCCTGAGGTAGAACCTGGAAGCCTTTTAATAAATACCTACCTTATCCTCTAGCTCTGTCCAGTCTCTGTTCCAGGTCAGCCTCCCAAGGCATCAGTACTGACAGCTCTGCCTCACTCCCTGCCACAGCCCCGCTTGGGCACTGCTTGTATCCGGAGATGCTGTGGTGCCTCACTCTCCTTGAAGTTCTGATGCCTTTACACTGTCAGTCCAAATGTCCTATAGTTTTTTGATGCTCTGTTTCAGCAAAGGGTGTTCAAAGTCTCTTTAAGACAAGAGTTTTACAGGGAGGGGAAAATACACCAAGATTTTTCAAAAGTGTTCCTTGTCTGAAGCTTTGCTTTGCTTCAGACACTGAGTTGTGGCTTCCAGGACCAGTTCCTGCTGGTGTTTCCTTCTCAGATCCAGATTTTTTTTTAGCATGGTCTCTCTTCTCACTGCCCCTGAAGCAAAGAACCAAATCTCACCCTAAGTTTTAAGTTTTTACTCCTGACATTATCAAGGTTACATTTTAGGTATACTCCATCACTTTTCAGAGAAAAATGATTCCTTGTTTCCTTTTCTTATTCAGCTTTCATACCTTCATCTTAAGATTGCTCAAATAGACCTGCTAAAGAATATGCTGGGTGTGACCCTGATCTCTTTCTCTAAGGTTTTTTGTATGAGGTTTTCCATGAAAGGAGGTAATATTTGTTGCTGTTTGTAGTTATTTGAGGTAGTGTTCTTTCAGCACAGCTGGCTTTCCCTGAGCTTTCCTGGTGCTGTGCAGGCTCCTGCGAGCCCTGTCCAAAGGGAGCTCCTCCCCAGTGCAGAGCAGAGGATGGTGTGGCCAGGTTTGGCCATTGCAGAGAATTCCTGTGAGGGGCCTCCCTGTGAGGGGCTGGCCTGGAGAAGGCAATGTGGCTTTCTCTGTTCATCTCAGAGCCTTGGAATCAGGGTGTATAATGTGAAGCTTCTGCCACAGCCTTTTATTTCTGCATTCTGGCAGTGCTGAATGAGTGCTGTGGCAGTAGGATCTCAGCCCCACAGCCAGCCAAAGGCCACTTGCTCTGGTTGGTGTGCTTTTCCCCTTTTGCTTCTGGCAGTGCTATCCAGCTCTTCTCTTCCAGAGTTATGAGGATTTAAATAATAACAGTCTCACTGATGCTTCATATTATTACTTCTGAATTCAAAATGAGGCAAAAAAGAAAAGGAGCAGAAGAAAAGTTGACATGTTGTCAGTTCCAAAAGCCTTCAAATACCCTGAACTTCCTGATGGAAGTAGATTGCTAAAAGGAACATAATTGACTTAATAATTGGGGTTGCCCTTGAAAAGCAAGTCCAAGCTAGCTTGCTTCAGTGCTGTGTTAATAATGAACTCTTTGTAAATCTTCTCAGCTGTTAATCTTAGTCTGGTTCTTACAAAAAGAAAGAATTTTTTATTTGGCTTCCACAGTTCTTTAATCATTAATTGGTGTAGGAATCTTGCTGTATTTGCTTGCCCTGAAAACCAAAATAGCTCTGCAATTTTTGTGTGTGTGTCCTCTTTAAACAAGAGGAGCTCTAGGTGAGCAGTTGTATAAAGAGATGAATGTGACAGGCAGTGGCTTATTATTCAGTGGGATTATTTAATTTTGGTTCACTGGAAGTGGGGGGCCTCATCCCCCACAGTGCCTTATCTCTTTGAAAGATTCAATTGAACTTTAATAGCTTGTTTAGGACAGTGAGTGCTTTTCTGTGTAACAAGCACTTGTGGGGTTAGGTGTGTTGACAGCTTTATAGAGCTAGAAATGAAGTGATTTAATGGAGATTTCTTTCTTTAGCACTTTCAACTGCATTTCTTTATGTTAGCTTGATTTAAGGAACAAAGCTGTTACCATTTTTTAAAACAATTTTATTTAGACTTCAGTAAAATTTAAACATCTGGGACAGTGATGTCCAAGTTGCCATGATGCATGTAACCAAATGGCTGCACAGTCATTGTGTTTGAAGAATTGCACCAAAATCCTCTTCTGACATGGAGCCTACTGGACACTCCTGGAATGAAGAAGGTTCTGATCTAGCAGTGCTCAGAGTAAACCACATTATATGTCTAAAGCAGTTGGTTTTCATTAATGGAAATGTTTGAGTGAGTTTGGATCCCTGGAAGTTGCACTGAGTATATTTGATGGAGGAAAGGATTTAAGCACACAGTTTTCAAGACAGGTTGGTTTTTATGATGGCAGTAAGTCACCCTAAAGGTGGTTCTGCAGGTATGTGTAATTTTAAAATACAGGAGCCATGGCAGTGGAGGAGGAGTTCAGATATGAGAATTGCTGTTGTGCACTACACTTCACTCTTCCAGTGAAATCTGTGAAAGCACAACACTTAGGTGCACACTGGTACTCCCAAACTCATCAAAGGTAGAAGATTCCCACATTAGGATGGAGGAAACTTTGGAGCAGTGGTGGAGCAGTTGAATTCAAGATGGCAAGTGCTGCATTGCAGTGCTAGCAAACATCATCCCCATCCCTGAGTCCCCTCCAAAGGCCCCAGGCAAAGCGTGCAGTGTGTGAGGGTGGGCGCTGAGCAGCTGCTGCAGGGCAGAGTGCTGGCTGGCACCTGGCCCTTTGCTGTGTGCCCTGGTGACAAGGCAGGGTGCTGCTGTGACCTGCTGTGACCTGCTGTGACCTGCTGTGACCTGCTGTGACCTGCTGTCTGTGTTCTCCTGCAGCACGGTGAGGGCGTCCGAGGGGCCGGTGTACAGAGGGGTCTGCAAGTGCTTCTGCCGCTCCAAGGGCCACGGCTTCATCACCCCTGCAGATGGAGGGCCTGACATCTTCGTGCACATCTCTGAGTGAGTTCTGTCTGTGCCCAGCCAGGGCTGGAGCTCTGCTTTGCCTCCATTGCATAGCGCTTTCATGGAATATTCACAGAATCACTGGGTTGGAAGAGACCTCCAAGATCATCGAGTCCAACCCAGCCCTAACACCTCAACTAAACCATGGCCCTAAACCATCCAGGCTTTTCCAGGGATGGTGACTCTACCACCTCCCTGGGCAGACCATTCCAGTACTTTATCACTCTTTCAATGAAAAACTTTTTCCAATTCTCCAGCCTAAATTTCCTTTGGTGCAGCTTGAGGCTGTGTCCTCTCATTCTGTCAGTGCTGCCTGGAGAAAGAGACCAACCCCACTGCCCACAGCCACCTCTCAGGAGTTGTGGGGAGTGATGAGGTCACCCCTGAGTCTCCTTTTCTCCAGGCTGAACAACCCCAGCTCCCTCAGCCATTCCTCACAGGGTTTGTGTTCCCAGCCCCTCACCAGCCTCATTGCCTCCTCTGGATGCACTCCAGCTTCTGACATTTCAGGCATAAGGCTGGTTTATGATCTGTCACCCCTACCCCTGCAAAGAGGGGTTATGCAGATGTTACTGGCAGCAATAGATTATGCAGTTCTTTTCCTGTGTTATTATAAATTTGTTAAGTTAAAAACTAGAAGATGATCCTTAAATCTCTTAGAATAAGCTATGAGTTTTGCCCAGAAACAGAAATTTGCATTCACCTGAAGCAAATATTCCATGCAGTGTCTAGTTTTAAAGATTTATAACACTGAAAATTCATTACTTTTACTTTGCATTGCTTGTACCATTATTAAACTAAAGGTTAATTGCCTTTACTGTTGAGAAAAGTCACACTTTATTACTTCCTTGAATTTATCTAGCTTAGGTTGTGAGCAGTTTATAGTTAAAGCTTTCTCTGTTAAAGGGCTCATTAATACCTCAGCCCTTTTTGTCCTGAACACACTGAGAACCACCCCCTCTGAATTTACCTTTTGATAAACTAAGCAGATAAAGCTTTTTAAGTCCCTTGCCGAGATTTTTTTCTCCAGTCTAGGCCAGTCTTTGCAGCACACTTAGAAAAGAGAGAAGAATTTGAGTATAATTTTAAGACTATACACTGTACACACACTTTCAGAGTAAGGAGATAAAATCTCCTTCAGTTCTGCTCTGTTTCTCTCCCTGTACATCCCATAATCACATTAGCCCTTTATCCCCAGTCTTTGCAAAGTTATTTACCTGCTGTGACCTCAGCATCCTCTGCAGTGTCAAAGTTTGGTGCAGTCCCAGATCCAGGCTGGCATTCCTGATTCCTGGCTCTGTGAGTCCTGCTTTGGTTGCAGAGCAGCACATCCCACTGGGACAGCCCTGCCTGCCCAGAAACCCCCAGCACACCCCGTGCCTGCACTGCCCTTGGTGTTTATGGCTTGGCTAATCTGCAAGGTTTAATGGGCAATTTTAATATTTGTTCCTGGGTTGAGATGTTGACCTCTCACCTGGGTTGAGTGTTGGGGCTGCTGGTCTCTGAGGGGGTGTGTGTTAAGGCTGCTCAATGTTTGTTCTCCTGTAACCTCTTCTAGATCTATCACCAGTTCTATTTTACTATTGTTCCCAGTATTGAAGCTGTGTAATCCTTATTTGTTGTTCAGAGGGGTTATCCAGTGGTAAGTCAACAAAAACCTTACCAAAGCTACTCACACTGCCCCAGCTGTCATTCCTGGTGTGTGTGCAGCATGTATCCTTGGAGAAGGAGCACTTGGCTTTCCTCCAGGTTTCTGGAATGTTACTGCACCATTGACAACACAAAGCTTTGTTGGGCTCATGGGTGCAAGTAGGTTCAGTGGTCTGACTTGTGTTCAACCCAAGGAAGTGTCATTTAATGTCTCCTTTCTCTTTTGTCTAATGCAAATGCACTGGTTTTCTTCATTTCCTGAATAACTTAAAAATAGCATTTCCTATGTCACAATTAAAAAAATTTAACTGTGAACATCTAGTCTGACCTATACAGTTACTGATCAGCAGGGGTTTAGTTACAACAGCCTTCTCACAGAAACATGAATTTTCAGCCTTCTAATGAATTCCTTTTAAAGAACTGTCTATTTTTGGTCCTTTTTTTTTCCCCCCTGTACATTTTCTCTTCCAATTAGTTCAGTAAAATTTTCTTCAGTTATGTGAAATGAATCCTTTTAAAACCCTGGAGATTACTTTTTGGTTGGGGTGGCTGTCTTGCTTGTCTGTACAAAATGTGAACTGCTCTTTCAGGTTCCTATCCTATGGCCCAGCACATCCTTCTGAACCCAGGGCTCGATTCACAAGGTGTGCCTGCCCTCATTTCCCCTCCAGTCAGCAGAAACTCCAGGGTTGTTTTTTTTCTGTTTTCCTGTTTAAGACTCCCATATGCTGAAGTCCCAAATTACAAAAATAACTCGGTGTGCTGTGATTTCTGGTGCTCTGAGCCCTGTGACAGGAGTCTCCTCCCGTGGGCTGGGCTGTGCTGTTGCTCCCATCTGCTCTCACACTGCTTTCCTTGGGAGCTGTGTTGGAGTAACCATGCCCTCAGTGTGCCCTGCCCTGCCCTCCCACCACCCGTCCCTCCATCCCACAGCACCACAGAGCAGTCACCCAGGCTGTAAAAGTTTACAGTTCCTGAGGTGTTTGCAGTGTTTGTTCTGCTGCAGGAGGCTCTGTGCCCTGCCAGCCTCACCCAGCCGGGGCTGAGAGCTGCTCAGTGGGCAGGGGAGAGGCTGTGGCCCCCCAGACACAGCCCTGAGGCTCAGCCCTGCTTCCCAGCTCCAGTGGCCAGCACAGGACCAGCCTGGCTTTTTGCTCTCAGCCAGTTTCAGTGCAGTGCTCACAGCAGGAGCAGCTCCAGTGCTGTGCTGCAGAAGGCTGGGGTTGGAGGAGGTTGGAGGGGATCTCCTGCACCACCCACTGCTGGGAGGCACCTGTGCCTTTCAAAGAGGCTTTGCCCCACCCACACCTGGCAATTCCAGTGCTGAGGATCCACTGCCTCCCTGGGCCATCTCTTCCTGCTATGAACAGACCTGGCTCTGAGCCCTTTCTGGTGTTTACTGACTGGGCTTTCAATATGGACCTTCCATCCTCCCATCTCCACAGCAGGCAAGCCATGCCCTTCTTGTAGAAATTGTGTGCTCAAAGACTCTTTTCCTTGCTCTTTCAGAAATATCTTAGCAAGGTTATTTCATATGGATTTTGTAGGACTGAATTGTTTTGTGTTTTTACAGCTTCTCTAGGTCAATTCTGCTCTCTTGGAGTCAACAGCAGTTTTTCTATTGTACCAGGAATGGGCCACTGTTTTAAATGTTTCACATGTAGGTACTGTCTCAGAGCTTCAGTTCAAAAATAGCTGATGTTTCTGCCTCAACCTGTTAGTGAAAAGTGCTATTATTGAAGTACTGGAGGTTTCAGCACGTTGTGTTCTTTAATTACTCAGAGTATATTTGAGTTGTTGGAAACAGCTTTTAGTGCTGGAGGGTGAGGGTATCACCGTGTTAATTCTGATGCAAGGCAACACTGGAAGGACAAATTAGTAATGCCTTTCATTTCAGTTTATTTCACAGTGAATTTGATAGATTGCTCTTTATTAACTGGAATTGCTTTTTGTGGCAGCATTCTGTAAGCAGGCCTGTGCAGTGACTGCTTTGCACAGTGCGGGTTTTGACATCCTCCTTATGTTTATCAAGTGATTCTTTTCTACCTGTTTATTCCATTAAATCTGAGTGTGAGAGAGATGTTAGCCTGTTCACTGTCTCAGTGTGTAATAGGCATCTACTTGTGAAATGAAAGAGGATTGTTTCTCCTGAATTCTTCCCAAAAGCTGGGATTTCAGGAACTTGGATAAAATGGTTATGCCAGTTTGGATTTGCCAAGATAGACTCTTCCTCTGTGTTCATCACAAAGCTGTGATGATTAGAGAAGGTTTTAAGCATTGGGACCAGCTTCCTGTCTTGTGGATTATTATGATTTTCAACATGAACATTTAATTTGAGGAATTAAATTATTTTCTTCCCTAAGATTTGAGGAGCTGTGAGGTTACACTTTAGTGAAAATGTCTTCTATAGGATGGAAAGTCTGTTTCCTGTAAATTTCTTTATTTTTTGTAAGATAATAACAACACTTAGGTTGGTATTTTCTTTCTATAAGTAAGCATTAGCCCAAAAATAAAGTCAAGTGTATGTGGCATTCAAAAGCTTTACTTGGTGTCTGCAAAATTTTCTGTCTATCTGTGCATGAATGTGGAATATGTTTTGAGTGGAACTTGCACCAAAGCTGCTTTATGGTGTTGGACTGGTGAGATATGGGTAGAAATATGGGATCACAGAATTGTTAGGGTTGGAAAGAGCCTCTGGAGATTCCCCAATCCAACACCCCAGACCAGGCAGGGTCACCTAGAGCAGGTTACACAGGAATACATCCAGGTGGGTTTGGAATGTCTCCACAGAGGGAGAGTTTGCCCCTCCCTGGGCAGTCACCTGCAACATAAAGAATTCCTTCCTCATGATGAAGTGGAACTTCTGATGTTTTAGTTTATGGCCATTGCTCCTTGTCCTGTTGCTGGGCACCACTGAAAAGAGTCTGGCACCATCCCCTTGGCATCTGCCTTTGAGATAATTAAATCTAATGAGATCCCCTCTCAGTCTTTTCTTCTCCAAACCAAAAGGGCCCAGCTCCTGCAGTTTCTCCTCATAAGAGATGCTGCAGACCCATCTTTGTGGCCTCTGCTGGGCCCTCCCTGGTAGCTCCTTGTCATTGTTGTCCTCAGGAGCCCAGACCTGGACACAGCACTGCAGCTGTGCCTCAGCAGGACTGAGCAGAGGGCAGGGTCACCTCCCTGACTGCTGGCCACACTCCTCCCTGGCCCTCCTGGCCCCAGGACACACTGCTGGCTCATGGTCAGCCTGTCACCCAGCAGTTCCCCGAGGTCCTTCTCTGCAGAGCTGCTCTCCAGGGGTCAGCCCCAGCCTGTTCTGGGGCCTGGGGTTATCCCTCCCCAGCTGCAGGACCCTGCACTGGCCTTTGCTGAACCTCAGGAGGCTGCTCTGGCCAGTTCTCCAGCCTGTCAGGGTCTGGATGAGTGGCAGCACAGCTTTGGAAAGGTGCTTTTTGTCTGCCTGGCATTGTTTCAGTGAGTGGCTCTGAAGGCTGCAGAGATGATTTGTTTTGGTGTTCGATTACACTTGTGTGGAGCCACTTCTCCTTCTTACCTGATTGGGTACAAGTGTGTCCTTCCTTTGCTTACTGGAGACAGTTCTCAACGTGGTATAAATAGTTGTGCTAGGGAAATGTCATGGCTCTCTGGTGTGATGAGGTTTTGTTTTTCTCAGATTCATACTCTGCCCCTCTCTAGAACAAACACAGAATGTGCTTGCTGTAGTGAACATAAACCCCTAGCTGGCAAGCATGGAGGCAGAGGAGTTGCTGAGATAGTAATCCCAGATAACATCTCTACAAAGCAGGAAGCAAAGGCAAATTCATTTGCCTGGAGTGAAATTTTTAAAAAGCCCATAATTACATTTTTAATAGGGACATGTACTGTAAATGCTTTCATTTCCAGCAGCCTGTAAGATGATCCACTGCCACCAGATTGATGGTGGGGGTACAGCATCAGTGTGAGAGCTTTATCCTCCTGTATGTCAGCTCCTTGGCTGGTGTTCCATCCTAGGAGTAGGTCAGCTCTCACAGACACTCCCTGGTGTGTCACTGGCACGCAGTGGCCTCCCTCTCACTCTCTTGCTGTTCCAGCTGTAGCTGTGGGATGTTCCCAGAGAGCAGACAGGAATCCCTGCAGTGCTGGCTGTTGGTGTCCCCTGCCAGCTGCTGCCTGCACAGACAGCTTCCCATCAGCTTCCCCTCCCAGCTGGGGTGCTGAGGGATGGGGAGGTGGGGATCTGTAGCAGCAGATCAAGTGTTGTGCATTACAGCACTGCACCCACTCTTCTGCTTCCCCAGGGCATTTGGGAGTGGGCACAGGATGCAGCCTGGCTTGTGCTCCAGGCTTTTGCATTGATCTGAGATTTGGCCTGAAGCCTGTGTACCTGCAAGGGCAAGGCAAGGAGGTGGCTCACCAGAGAGCAGTGATGGATGAATGACCACACTCTTGGTTTTTTAAAAGATTTTTGTTTTGCAAAAGCAGCATATTTAATGAAAGAGAGAAAAACGTGCGGTGCTTGTGGGTTTTCTGCAGTTTGTCAGCACTTGGCTCTGGAGGGGAAAATGCTGCATTGCAGAGAGGCCTCCAGGCTGTCCTTCAGGCTGCTTTCCTGACCTGTGGGCAGTGATGGCTCTGGAGAATTGATGCTGTGCTTCCCCAGGGACACTGACACACAGCACCCCTGGGTGCTGGGGGATCCTGGCTGTGCTTTACTCTGCACTGTGCTGTGATCTCAGGGTGTGCCTCCAGTGTCTGTAACTCAGCAGTGCTGAGCACTGAGGGTCTGGCTGGGCTCCCAGGTGGGGATGGTCCCATTCTGCTGTTGCATTCCAGCTGCTGGCTATGCTGGAGATGTTCTGTCAGCTGCATCTTCCTGCAGGGAGAGCCCAGCTGTGTCCCTGCTGCACCGAGGAGCTGGCTCTGAGCTATTTTGTGTCCATGGAGAGATCATCTTTTGTGGCCCTTCCTTTCCTCTGATTTTCTGCCAGATCACTGTTTGGTGCAAAGCATTAATGTCACATCTCCTGGCTTCTCTGTGGTGCTGTTGTTCTGGTGGAGTGGAACAATATGTGTTGGAAATTACTTGATAATTCTAAATGATCTGAGAGCAGAATCTGAGCTGAGAGAACAGACTTCTCTGGCTTCTCTGTGAACTACCAGCAAAACAGTTTCTGCTAACTGCAACCAGCTGCTCTGGAGGTGCTGGGAAGCCAAATCTCAGCTTTCTGATTGCCTTCAGAATACTGGATGACTTACGTGCTTTGGACAGCACACATCCTTCCTGATGTGCTCTCTTTCTGATGCTTTGCTGCAGAGTGAAGTGTCTGAAGTATGTAGATTATCTGGGGCAGGAAGGAGAGGCAGCAGAATTCCAGATCTTTCCTGAGAAGGGTTTGGAAATGAATGGAATATGGATAATTTTTTTCTTAAGGGTTCTCCACCCCCCCTGTTGGCTCAGAAAACTCACTTTGCAGAGGTGCATGCAGGAGAGTCAGGTTGCTGTGGTCATCATTGCAGCTAAACCTTCCCAGAATGTTCCCCTAAATGATGTGACTGTCACAGGGCAGAGCCAAGGCTGGCACTGGGCACTGCAGACAGTGGCTGCTGGAGGATGGGGGTTTGTGGTGCTCAGTGAGCACAGCATGCAGCTGTCCTGGGCAGTGTTTCCAGGTGCACACCGTGGGTGGGATTGCACACAGGCTGGCTGTTTGCAGGAACAGGTGTCATCCTTGGCTGAGCCCCCTCAGGCATCCTTGGGAAGCTCTCTCCTGTTCCTTCCTCACGGGGTGTGCTGTGCTGGCTGGGCTTGGATTAGCTGCTGGGAGTAGAGATGGAGCCATAACTATCCCTGAATGAGCCCTCAAACACCATGACCCAGTGGAGAACTGGGCAAGAGGATGGTGCAGCCACTGAACTGGGAGAGAAGTGCAGCTCCTGGCAAGTTTTATCTGCAACAGCACAGGGCCCAGGGCAGTCTTGGAGCAGAGACCTTGGGATTAACTGCTGGGATTCTTCAGTGTCTGAACCTCTTCACACTTGTCTGTCCCAGCCAGGAGTGTGACTGGTGGGGAGAGGCAGCCCTGCTCCTGCTCCAGCTCCATAAGGTCACTGCTGGCTTTGCTGGTGGCTGCTGGGGCTGTTGGCTTGCACAGGGATTGCATGGGAGGGCATTGGGGATTAGTAACTCACAATGGTTCATTATTCTGTTGTATCTTGCTGATAAAAACCCTCAGGTTTCTTGAGATAAATGCTGAGGTGTTAAATGAACTTTAAGAAGCCCACGAGGAAACAGAGCCCACTGACCCATGGAAATGCTCCATGGTGTCATCCATGGCTGGCTGGGTGATCAGCACAGCTCAGAATTCACTGAAAACTCCTGTTCCAAAGTGTTTCCACGTGACTTTGGCTTTGTCCCAAGGGGTTTAACCAGAGCCTTGGAATATGAATAGCAGCTGTGTGAAGGAAGAACTAGAACATTCCTTATTTAGGTAATTTCCTAATAACCTCCCAGTTCCCTAAAAATAGTGCAGGATAAAATGCTCCACCATACCAGACTGGCGCTGAGCTGGGAAATGGGAGTTGCTGGGTAATCTAAAACTCACTCTATTGTGTCTCTCTCTGACTCTAACATCAGGGAACATTTCCTATTTTTAGCTTGAATTTGAAGTTGAAGTGTCTTAAGATTCCTGGGTATGTAGATATTCATTATTTTGAATTGAAAGTGCACTCCAATATCTCAAATAGCAGTGGAAACCTCCATATTCCTCTAGATCAACATTTAATATATATGTAGGGTGAAAGTAAAGCATACAGATGTAAAATTATTTATCAATATGTAACATCAGAAAAGTCCATGTTTAACTTCCTTTACCAAATTTTCCAGGTAACTTACATTGTTTACAGAATGTCTGCTGTAGGCTGAATCTGCTCCAAGAGCTCTGTTTACTCCCTCTGATCTTTTCCAGTTCATTTCCTGCCCAGTGCTTAAGGCAGTTACTTCCTGCTGGAAGATCTTGCCCCAGCTCTGGGTAGGGCTCTGCCTCTGGTGCCCCCATCTCATCACCTCTCCAGTGCCAGCATATTGTTCTTGCTGGATGCCACCAGAAGCTCTGCACACTCTGGATGCTGTTTGTTTCTGCTTCCAAGCATCACATGTAGTGCTAGCAGGGCTGCAGTAAGTCTGTGTCTGTCCCAGAAGCAGATTTTGGTGACAAGCACTGCCTAGGGGACACTGTTCACTCACAGGTCTGGTCTGGCTGCAGATCAGGACCTTTGTCCTCTTGCTTTCTGTGTGCACTGGGGTCAGTGAGCTAATGATCTCACATTTGTTAGGCACCAGGAATAACTAGAGATCACAAAGCTGCAGGAGGCTAAAGAGTGTCTGATCTGTGGGAAGAAAGTTTAAAGGCCAAAAGCAAAAAATGAAATTGGAGATGTTTGTGTGGCCACAACCTTTATAGCTGTGTGTAGGGGGTAGGGTCACCTCAACAAGTGAGGAAAAACAACAAAGTAGGGATCAGATGAAGCTGTGCTGGGGTTGAATAAGGTTTTATCACAAGCTCCAGTCACTTCTAGTGTCAGCTTGGATAAGTAATGAAACCAAGAAAGGATCTGAGGCTGTCAGCATAATGCTCAGCCCTGCAAGAAATGCTCTCTAGCAGAGAAAAGTGCACCTGTCTGGTCTGGGTATTGCTTAGGGCTCTGCAGACTCTGAGGATAATCTGATCTGTTCAGTAGAAGGAACATGAGTATTTAACCTCATGATTCAGCATAAGAAATGTGGGTCAACAAATATTTTGATTTTTTTTCTTTTCCCTTGGCAGAGCAGTGGCTCCATAGGCAGTGCCCCAAGCAGCCACCTCCCAAGGGCTGGGGGATGTGGTGGCTTTTGGTGACAGCTGAGTGTGTCCTGCAGTCTGGGCCTTTGCTTCTCCTCTCCCTGGCTGCAGAGTGTCATGCAAGTTCTCTCTGTGTGTGTACTGATCCACTTGGTCTTATTTCTGGGAAAACCAGAATCACTTTGTTACCAGTGTACCTGCAACACACATCTTACCAGGGCCTGTCCAGGTACATGCTCATGCTTCAATTTTAAACAAAACATGCCCAAAAAAAACCACCCATCTTTTTCAATGCTCAAGCTGTACTTCCTCCTCACTTGATTTTGAATGTTCAGGTGATATCTAATTTATCTTCATTTTTCAGGAGCTTAAAGCTTTTTTTCTTTTGGTGCTTCAGGAGACTGCAAATCCACTTTCCTTTTGCTTTAACCATATTTACCTACTTTTGCAGGTTCCAAACATTTATTTTACCAACCGTGGCTTATCCTGTTTTACAGGAGGTTTTAAAAAAACCAAGTAAGGTTCCTGTTTGTTTAAAAAAAGAAGATGTTTCAGCCAAACCTGAGATCCCTTCCTGGGAGGGACATCCGTTTGCTTTGGTGGCTGTGCAGTGGTGATGTGTCCCTGCTCTCTGCAGGGGCTCTGCAGTGGCTGGCTGGAGCACCAAGGGGAGATGCTGCTTTAGTTCTACTGCTTTTAGCTCTATAGCAACAATTTTTTTTTTTTAACAAAAGATCAAGGTTCCTCAAGACTCAGGAGGTTTAAGTAGGAAAGGTGACGTCATTATTTTTTATATGCCATTCCTACTCTCACTTGTGGTTTGACCCTTTCAAGCCTTTCCTGTGTCTCTTCTTGAGGCTTTATGTCTCCTCATCAGGTTCCAGTACATCCTTGCTGCAAATCTGCTGTTTCAAAGTCAGGATCTTTGGTGACAAATTCCTTTGGCACCAGGAAAGGTAAATTAGTTTCTGCTCCTGGAAGGACAGAAAGGGTTGGGGGTGCAGTCCCTGACAGCTGAAAGGATCTGAAACCTGTTGGAACTGGGGGAAGTGGGGCATAAATGGAGGCAGGGACTGGAGAGGAGAGCCACAACAAAGGTCAGATGTGCGAGCTTGAAGGGAGCCTGTGCAGTGTGACACTGGGCTGGGCTGACAGGATGGCCTGGAGACTCTGGAAGTAAATAAAGGTCAGGTGGATCAGCCTGCATGGGTTGGAAAGGGCTGTCAGGTCTCATGAAGGAGGCTTTATCTTGATTTTTCTGTAAATATTTCTTCTGCCTTCAATTTACTCCCATTTTCCCAGGCATTGCTCTGAAGGGTTCAGCTTAGGACATGCCCTCCTGGGTCTGATTGCCACAGTCACAGGCAGCTCTGGAGCAGAGGTACTTCCAGGGAAAGAAAGTTTGAAGGACATGCATTTTAAGCCACAGGCCTTGGGAAAGCCTTTAACTCCTCAGAGCAGGTTTTAGATTCATATTTAGATACAGGAGCATTTTCAGTATCATGTTGATACAATCAGATAGCAAACAATGACTTTTCTTTTGAGTTTCCCGTGGGAGAAGTCTTGATTTAGGGGTCACTTTTAGCTTCCCTTGCACATTGCTGGTTACCCTGTGGTGTCCCTGGGCAGGGGCTGCTCCTGCTCCACCAGAGCCTGGCACCAGCTCCCTGAGCAGCCCTTGCAGAGCAGGAGGCAGACAGGAGCCCTCAGAGGGAAGGGCTGGGCAGAGGCAGTGCTGGAGGTGAAGCTGGAGGAGTTTTGCAGAACTGTGAGGAGAAGCAAGCTCTGATGTGAGGTTAGAAGGGCCAGTATTTACCTCCTATCAGCCCTACCAGCCTTTCCTGCAATAGAAAAACCCTAAGAATAATGGGTCAGAAAATGAGAGTGGATATAAAGGGCACTGCTAAAATCTTAGATCTCTGATATTAACAGAAACATGGGGCAAAATTCCTGGGTGGGGTGAGCATGCTCCCAGTGTGCTCTCAGAGAAGGCAGATACCAAATTCAGACCACTTTGTTTTCTTTCCTGGGCCCAAATCTTACCTCCAGTGTAACAGGAGTTCACAAGCAAGTCACACCAATTTGGCATCCTGTAGAATTTGTTATTAATTCCTGTAATTATATCTGTTCCCAAATACAGATACTGCTGAGAAACACTGAAACCCTTCAACAGGAAATACAGAGCCCAGGCTGTCAGGGCAGGGGAAGCTGAGCATGAGCTGGTGCAGGTATATTTAAAGGAAGGTGAAGTGACACCTTCTGTACTGTCAGAGCCTCATGGCAATGCAGGAGGGAGGAATCTGCCATGTTCACTGGCACCTGCTGGGATTTTTATTACAAAGCTCTCATCTCAAACACAGGGGTGGAGGTGAGGAGGGCCCTTACATTTGCAGTTCTCTGTCTCATCAGCACCTTGTTCTGAACAGAGGGTGAAGCCCTTTTGGCATCTTCCCCTGGTTCCAAACACGGACTGACGTGTTCAGATTCACGGTGCAGGTCTGCACCTCTCTTTAATTTAAGAACTGTATCCCCAAAGTGGCAGCCAGTGGCAGCCCTGCCCTCTAGTGCTGTCACAAGTGAGGTGCTGGTGCACGGTTTTCAGTGCAAGCCTGCGTTCACCTGAGTATTCCTTAAGGCAGATTAGAGTGGGAATTTTTGTGGATTTTATTGGGTTTTCTTTTGTACTTCTTAGTTGGTTGATTTTTTTAGGGCAATGGTGGTGTTTACAGTATTTTCGTAGGATTTCACTGCAAGACAACCACAATCAGCCTCAGACTCTGATGGATGACGAGCTCTATAAAACCCCTGAAGTGCTTTGAGCACCTAAGATAACAATTCCGATAAAAATCTCGGTAAGCTGCAGAAGAGAACGAGCCTTTGTGTGACCCCATGACTAACTGGAGCTTCCCTCCTCAGCATTGAAGGCGAGTACGTTCCCGTGGCAGGCGACGAGGTCACCTACAAGATGTGCACCATCCCTCCCAAGAACGAGAAGCTGCAGGCAGTGGAGGTGGTGATCACTCACCTGGCCCCTGGCACCAAGCACGAGACGTGGTCGGGCCATGTCATCAGCTCCTGAGCTGTCCCCTGGCACGGGGCTGCTGCCGGCGGGCTCTGCTCAGCCTGCAGGACCTGGCTGAAGAATTCTGTGCGTGAGGAAATACTGCATTGTCAATAAAGCAGAAGCAGGCCAAAATTACCATTTTTTTTTTTTTTACAGC
>WEIU01006277.1:631651-683646 GCA_013389925.1 Aegithalos caudatus | reverse complement strand
GGGCAGCGCGGAACTTCCCTTCCTGCCTTTTCCCTTCTGCGCGTTCCCTTCGGCCTACTCTCGCTCTCCTCCCCCTCACCGTGCTTAGCCCACTTTTCTGTTTCGCTAAAGTTGGTGTTTCCGTGGTTATCTAACGAGTCGCCGATTTCACGCGGTAGAAGCAGCTTTCACCGCGATATTGCTCATGCAGCGAGAGGCAGGGGCTGTGTAAGGTCGGTCCCTGAGCTCCCTGATAGCAGTTGTGTTAGCGAAGTTTTCCTCTCGGTCTGCAGGGAGGGATGCGAGCACAAACACCAGTTCCCTATCAGAACACTGGTTTAAAGTGAGCTGGGGTTTGTGCTTTACTGTCAGTAGGCGTCCGAGGGACCAACTCTGAGCTTACTGATGGGTTTTAAAGAGGACTGAAATGATTGACCGGTGGGAATCTTGCCTTCCAGGCTTGGCTCTGCACAGTTAGGACTAAAGTCTGCACAGCGCCAGCTTATGGGAGGTGTCTGCAGAAGGAGCTCTGGACAAGGTCATGGAGAAGGGAAGATGCTCGCCTGCCTTGGATTTTTGGTTCGTGGGAGCATTTGCAGTCACAAACCCAGCGAGTTCATGGTGTCAGGAATTATCTCAAGAGACTGCAAGAGCCGTCTGTGTGTCTGTCCCACTCGGCCCCTGCTGCTGTGGTCCAGCAGAAGGCTGTGGATGGGAGGACAGAAGAGTTCAAACTGGTCTACAGGTTCCCAGGGATAAAATACTGCAGGGTCCTGTCAAGACTGAAGCTGCTGCAGACTGCCACCACCGTGATCATGCTGCCTCCCATCTGCTACCTCTACCTGCAGGGCCAGGTGTCTCACAATATCCTCCTCTATACAACTGGCATCGCTGTCTTTGCTGGGGCAATGCTGTATGGTATGAGCTACTTTTTCAGAAGAATGATTGGACTAATCTACTTAAGTGAAACTGGACAAACTGTCAGAGTGGCCCACTTGACGTTTTGGGGAAGACGTAATGATATTTACTGTCCCATCGAGACAGTGGTGACTCTGGATGAAGTTGGAGATAGCAAGGATGAGCTGCTTCACCAGTTCAAACGGTCTAACAGTACAGATACTTTGTATTTTACAATTAAGTATGGCCAGATTGTAGACAGAGAGAAATTTACTCAGATATTTGGAGAACTTGTGTGACACAGCAGCTCATTTCCAGTGATTTTCCATGTTGCATGTTCATTGGGATTATTGTTCCATGAGGTTTAAGTAATTTACCAAACTACACATCTCTGTCCTTTTCCTATGCAAAGCCTGCTGTAAGTGTACCCAGTGTAGAAAGTCACAATGGTAAAGCACAGCCCACTGGATTAAAGGTCTTGCAGCTTGTGTATGGCGTGAGGAGTGTCTGTTCTGTGTCAGATTCAGTAATGTCACAGCATTCCAAGTCTGAACTGTCCTTGGAATGTGCTCTAGGAGGGCAAATTACTGGGGCTGACCCCTGGCTGTTTGTTTCAGTCAGCCCCTGGTTGTTATGAAACATGAAAAAGCTCTTGAAATGAAATGCAGGAGTTGCCAGAGCATCCTCACTTCAAACTCAGTGCTTCTATTAGCTAATTTCAGGTTGGCTGGGAAGCCTCTGGAAATTAAAGCTGGTCTGGTACATCCATATGATGGGTACTGCTGAATGTCAGAGGGACATGCTCATGTGTTCATGCAACTGAGGGAACTGGGAGGAGGTCCTGACCTCAGGAGGGTCCTCCAGGATGGGAGTGGAACTGGGCAAAACAAGGGTGTGTGCTGCAAGAGACACTGGCTGCTCAGCTGTTAGGTTAAAGGTTGGGACAATACTTCAGGAGCCTCTTACAGAAACTGCCATTCTTCATTGGAACTGGAAAAGCAGCACCTGTCTCCATGAAGGATTGTGGTCTTATTCCATGGTACTGGTATGATTTCTCCTTTCCCAAAACCTCAGTAGAAATGAGGAATTTAAACCCAAGAAAGAAACAAACCTAGCACCTATAACATGCAATGCATTTTTTGAATGGCCAGAAGCAAGGTAACTCCTTACACCCCTCTTCTAATTCTAACTTCATTTGAAACTGGCGAATAAACTGACTCACCAATAATCTGGAGTGTTCTTGCCTTATTTCTTCCTCTTGTGAAGTGAAACCTCTGTTTCTTGGTGACTCAGCAAAGGCAGTTCAGGAAAATTGCCATTGAAGTGCACAGGGTGACCCTGAATTACTATTTTTCATGTTGAACTTTTCCTAATGGGGTTCTGTGAGTTTAAATTTTGGCTGACATGGTGTAGCACACCAATATCAAAACAAATCCAGATGTTCCTTGGCATAAACAGCATGGCAGCAAAATACAGTGGGCTGTACAGGTACGCTGTTTTTTGGAGGTTTGTCTTCATCAAAATGTATTTAATATGCACTAATGGTTCAGTTTAGGCATGTACTGGGTGTTAAATGAAAAGCCCTGGAGAAGTTCAATTATAAATATTTTATTTAAGAATATTGATTACACATGATTGATGTCATTTGTTATGAATCTGTGTACAGTTACTAGTTACACCATGAAGTGTACTTAAGTATTTGTTTAAACATTTATTTGGCACTGTCCACAGTATGCTGTAAACAATATTAACTTTATATGCTTCAGCTGCAGTGCTTTCTATGTATTTTCTAATGATTTCATCAACGTTGTACACAATTATACAGTTACTGAGTGTCAGTAAAAATTATAAAAACACCTAGAGTAGTCATAATAAAAGTGAAGATGTGGTAAGACTTCAAATTACTGGACCTTTGCTTCTGTAAAAGTACAAGACTTGCTAGAGACATTCACTAAAACTACTGCACTGATATGTTGAACAAACTAATTCCCAAAGTGCTGTCAAATCCAGTTCTTGGTTTGACTTTCCTTTTGCTGATATTACGCTTACGAGGACAGCGATGACAATGAAGTTTTGTTGAACACCAATTTTTACCGGTCCTTCCCCCAGGTTTCTACAACCTCTGTTCAAAAACCTGCTCAGGTTCTGCCCAGCTGGCCCCAGAATTCTGCTTTCTGCAGAGGTTTACAGAAATCCCACTGGGTTTAAGCTGGCAGAAAGTGACTGTGCTTGAGTTTCCCAATATCAGTACTTTAAAATGGGAAAACCATGATTATAACACTTCTCAAAGCAGGTAAGGAACCTTTTCACATTTTGGAAGCTGTATTAAACATGTAAATCTTTTAACTTCTCTGTCTCATATTATGTACTTAAAAATTGTAGTCAGGTCCTGAAAGGGCAACTGTAAAAGTCCATTGTGGTCCCTGTTTTTTGGTGCACAACAAAAAGTTAAACTTAGTAAACAAAATCCAGATGGTCACCAAGAAAAAGAAAGGCACCAGATCTAGTTCAAGTCAGCCTTCAGCAAACAGTAAAGAGACACCCAAAACAATTCTCTGAAGAGAAACAAATTAATGAACTGTTGACACATTTTTTGATCCTGTGGCTTTCTAGAAGATCTCTGAAGTTTCGATGACTTAGAATATACTATTAGAACAAAAATAGAATTACTTTGCATTATAAATGTGCAGTCAGGATTAGGCCTTCACTATAGTGGCTCTGATAGCAGATAATGGCATTTCTGCTTTAGTTTTACAAAATACCTCAAGTATTTGTGTAGAAGTTACAATAGATAAATTAATGGCTATTGTGTGTTCTGGGCAAGTGGCAAAATAATCCGGAATCATTCTAGACTGCTGGCAGAAGTGGAAGAAGGTGCTTTGCATGGTTTCTAAGCTTTGTCAAATTACATACTTCAGGGTAGAGTTTTCTCTGTACAAGTTTGCTTGTAAGAGAAGTCAAAAGTTTTAAAACCCATCCATGATGAGGACAAAAGGACAAGGGCTTCAGTGCCACTTGCAGCGCTGCAGGTGTGGCTGAGGGCACCAGTGCCCCGTGAAGCAGTGAGTGCAGGCCGGGCAGAGCTGACAGTGCCCTGATGCACTTGGTGTGGCAGATGCCTGTACTCGAGGGAATAAAGCTGGAAATTACTCTGTAAAGTACTGTGCTTGGCAGAGGTGGAAAGCAGAGCTTTCCTTGAAACACTGATTTTATTCCAGCTGCCTTTAGAGAACGGCACTCTGTGTGGCAGGTGTGTGGCTCTGAGCGTTTGGCCACACTTGTTGCACACAAATCTACCAGGGTCACCTGTGGAAACAGACTGTACCAGCTCCTGCTCAGACAGTGGAGACTCAGGGACAAGTCTGTAGGGAGGACTCTGCAGTTAACATGGCCCAGGCCAGAAGAGGGAGGTTCTAGGGAATGCACCAGGCCACATTTTCTAGGGAATGCACAGTGAGGGACAGCTGCATGTACCTGCTGGTGACCAGTGCCAATGCTCTGCCTGGGGCGCGTGTGCATGGAGCAACTTGCCTTGGGCAGGATTACAGACAGAACACAAACCTCAGTTTATGACTTTACACTTATCTTGTAAGTAGAGAAGACATGAATTAATGCAAACTAATTTCATAATCAGCTGTTCAGTGCGAGGGAACTGCTTTTTACTTGAAGTTTGCTAAGATGTCACTGAAAATGTTCAGAAAGAGGTGCGCGTGGTGATCCTTGAAGATCAGCGTTGGACGGAAACGGATGGATCTGTCTCCACAGCCTCCCAGAACAACACCTGCAATGAGAACAGAATAGGTCCTCGAGTCATTTCCATCTTTGCCAAATATCCAGAAAAATATCAGGTCTCTGAATGAGGATACCCCCACTATGGAGGGCCAACAGAAGCTCCCCAAATCCTGCTAGCCATGACATGATACAGCCCATTGTGGTGTGAATGGCCTCAAGCTTCACAGCAGCTTAAAAGAACATTGTGGGTGCCTGGAGCTGTGCTAGAAAACACTGGGAGTATTGGGACTAACCCTGACAGCAATGGAAAGAATCCATCCAGCACAGAACTCAAACAGCATCTGAGATTTCAGAGCTGCAGTTCTCTCCTGGTCAAGTATCTTGGTGCCACAAGAAGATACAGAAGATTTCTTTGTATTGGCTTTTAAACTAATTTGTTTTTAATGACAAGAAGTTAAAATGTCTCAGTGCCTGTAAACCTCTCCCTGCAGTGCTTTAAGTGCACTTTTTAGCCCCAAATCAATTCTTAGAAATGTTTGAGCAACGAGAATCCATATTACTAAGCTGAGCTCACCCTGCCTCAAAGCAGAGCTTTGGTTTACCATGAAACAAACCACCTGCCATCTCTCCCTGCTGGCTTAGTTTCCAAGAACAAAAAATGGTGGTGTCTTTGGCTTCACCACAGCTAAGATGCACCCTGCCTGCTTCTTTCAAGAGACAGGAGTAACAGCATAAACAGACAGCAGCAAACATGAGGCCCACAGAGTTAAATTCAAAGAGGGTGTTAGGTGTGGATCCCAAGGGTCCCCTCTTGACACCTGGGCCTGTTTGCAGCTGTTAACAGTGCTGAGGGAAAAGAGGGATGTCACTGTAGATCTGTGCCCATTTTAGGCACTTGTATTTCATCAATAGGTATTCCTAGGTATAGGAATTGTGTATCTATAGGTATAGGAATTGTGTATCTATAAAACTCACAGTTCTCTCTGTGTTTTCCTGAGGTGTGGTAACTTTCTTCTAACTTTGCTGTTTCTAGAAGTAAGCCATGTCCATGGGCACCTGAACTCACTGCAGAGGACTATGACGTGATGTCACAAAAACTCATGCCCTACACAGATCTCTTCCAGTCACCTCAGAGCTGCAGAGACTGGTAAATGTACACACCATGCAACAGACTCTGCTCTGAGATTTTTGACAACAAATATCTCCAGAAAAGTCTAAATCCAACGCTGTCATTTCACTACTGTCCTCTGATACTGAAATACTCATACACCATATGAAAATATGAAGCATTACCTTCACATGTGAATGCCACTGTTTGTCACATGAAGCTCATCCACACACAGAGTTTCTTACCTTTGTTTCTGGCTATTGTAATTAACTTGTTTCTAGTTGCATCATTTGGAGTGTCAAACGAACAGAATGTTCCTCTTCCTCTCACTCTGCTGATGAGATGGGGGTAACGAGCCTGCAGAGACAGGAGACACAAGCACATGGCAGGTGCTGCAGCAGAGGGCACCTGGTGGCAAGCCTGGCTCTGCCAGGTGGAAACCCTGCTGCCTCCTTGCTCCATTGGAGTGGAGCATGGCTCACATGGCCTCGTGTCCTGCTCAGCCTGCAGAGCCCAACACAAAGCAGGGAGGGAGGATGAATCTGACCCATCAGCTGCTCAAGTAAAATATTCTTTGGAATGAGCATAACACACCTTATTTACATCTACAGTGGAAAACCTGAGCATAAACCATCTGCACTGGGGCTAGAAACCAACTCATTCTTACCCTGCACTGAGACACTTGCCAGTAGCATCTGCATCACCTATTCTCAATCACAATCCTCATCTTTTGGGACAGAATCTTTTGGATAGGGCTAGTTGTATTATGGCCCTCCAAAGTATGAGATGAAAGTATTTTCTGTTCTCCTGTCTGCTATGTCTTAAAGGTGTGGAGAGTGCAGAGACTGTGTTTGGGATTATTCTATGCAAAATGCCTTTGGGAGGTGAGCACCTGCAAGCCTATCCTTAAATACCTGTCTAGAGCTCCACAGTAGAAGCTGTAGGGAATTTCCCTTAAACAAGGGAGGGAAAGATACAGTTTCCTTATTTCAACAGCCCAGCAGAATTGGAATAAAATATAAAAGCACCTTCCTTTAAAAAGAACTTTAGGACAAGGAAATACCAGCTGCTTAAGGTAACAAAACCTTGTAGCCAAGTATTTTAATTAGCTGCAGTACATACCTTCAGTTATTGTGGGGATCACCCTTTATATTGGATTAAGCTATACAAACCCAGCATTTTTAAGTCAGCAAAGAAAGTTTACTTCAATTCCAAATGGGACACAGTTATTCAGGCCTGTGTTGAAGTTATTATAGCAGCCTAGACCCCAGCTGGAGTTCCTCAGTCCAAGTGTTTAAACTGGATGAGGTCAGATCCTACTTCAGCAGCAAATTTCTCCTTATCTACAATCTTTCCAGATGTTTACCTGCAGATCCAGCAGCCCAGTCAGCAGTGCTTTCCCAGCGTGGGTTGCATTGTTTAGAAGGTCTTCTGTTTTAATAACCTTAATGACTTCAGCAAGCATAAGGTTCTTGGATGGATCTCCAAGCCAGGTGTTGAAAATCCGGTAGGGCTTGGGAAAGGGCAGAAAAAGAGTGGTGGAACATGTTAACAGGCAAATCACTACAAATTAAGAAAAGCAAGGCCTCACACTGGCAGTGCAAACATGGGCTGTATGGAAAGGCATCTACTAATCTCACCAACCCCCCTTTTTTTTGTTGTGAAGCAAAAGCCCACTGCTGAGCTGAAACACAGGGTGATTACTTCATGCTTCTCATTTAGTGCACTCTGCCTTGCTATTCTGACATCTCATTGAAACACAGCTATGGATGACAGGAAATCAGCATCATCTATACAGGCTTTTACATCAAGCTTTATGTTCTTCCCCTTAATCTGATTTTTTTTTTTTTTTTCATTTATTACATCTACAATGTCATTAGTGCAAAGAAGAAATCTTGCTGACAGAATCTGTAATGCTGACATACAAGCTCTGAAATTCCAAGTTGCCCTACAGGAGAAGGTGTCAGTTTGTGGTTGGATTTTGTACTGAAGGTTTATTCCATTAGGCTTAACCCAGTTCTCCTCTCCCCCCCACCAGTTTTATGACCTTGGTGACTGACAACAAGTGGAATAAAAGTGAAGAGGTGATGATAATTGTTGTGGGAGCACACAGCAAGTTTCTATAAAATAGTAGCCCCATCCAGCTGAACCTGCAGTGCTGGAGGAAACCTTGTCCCTTCCATGGATCCAGTCACTCCTCAGGGGTCACCAACTAGGACAGAATTCGAGTTTCATAAAAAATCTTACAGCATTTGGCCTGAACTCCTCTTTGTGGAAAAATCCTCCCGTCATCATCTTCTTACTGAATGTTACCACGTCAGCTGGGTCATCCAGGCCCCAGTGCTCGTGTGCCCAGAATTTCCCTGTGCAGCCACCTCCTGTCTGCACCTCGTCCACCAGGAAAGCACAGCCATGCTGCAGAGACAGGGAGGAGCAGGGGATGTGAGCCCTCCTTCCCAAACCAGAAACACCTCCCTCAGTAAGCACAGAAACACAAGGCAGTCACAGGCAACACCCCTCCTTCCTCTCCCTTCACTGCCCCAAGCTCCCCTCTTCAACCCCTCCACCAAAGCCACTTGTGTCAGATTTCACAGTTAAAATTTCAGTTGATTTTTCAGGAAGGCACTACAGACTTGTTTTCCACCCATACTCATGAAGTACATAGTCTTGAGCATTTCTAGAGGATACATGAAAACATCTAGGAGGAAAAGGTGGCATTTTCAAAGCCCCTGAGGGAAGCAGAGTGTCATTTCTAGAGGCTTTGTTTGTTTGAAATATGAAATCTCTGCCCCCAATCAGAGTTTGGCATTATGTGGCACAGGGGCAGCATGAACTGGTCAGTTTAGGGGGCATGAAAAGCTGCCTTTTCAGATAACTCTGCTGAAAGAGCTGTTCATGTAAGCTGGCAATGTGGGATTTTTATGTGAAGGACGATTTTGTCCAAACTTTGTGACAGGGACAGCAAGCTATATCATAATATTGTATTTAAAAACAATGGGTAAGTACTTTTGGCAGCATCTTTTCAGCACACAGATGTTTGAGGGTGAAAAAAGGCATGGAGTAAGTACTACTGAGGGCCATAGCTTCTCAATAGGTAACTTTACATTCCAAGTACCAAGACATCTGTCCTTGTCATTGTTTTGTTAGAACATCAGCACTATGGCTGGACTCAAGTTGTTTTTCAGCTTTTTTTATTTTTTTTTTCAATTAAAAACCTGTCATTAAAAATTTATCCTTTACACAACCTGCTTCTTCAGAAATAGAACCTCCTCAACAAACTAGCATGATCATTTAAATATCACACCTGCAAAATTCATAGCTAATGAATCAGAGTAATTTCTCTTTCACTTTGAAATTAGAAGGGAGTTTATTGGACTGAGGAAACCATGAGGTGTGAATCAAATGGAAAAGAGCAGGGATTGCTTGTACCCTGACTGCTGCCAAGGAGGCCTCTAAGATCCTGGGGCAGGGAAAAGCCTCTGGAGAGACCCACAATGAGTGGGTGCATGTTTAGCTACCACTGAGTGCCCAGAGAAATGTTTTCTTACCTTTCTGGCAATATCTCGTAGCTTTCTGAAGAAGTCATCTGAAGCATGATTGTCCCCACCCTCCGACTGTATCGGTTCCACAATGATTCCAGCCACAATCTTCTTCTTTTTCCTGTACTTTACTATCAGGTCTTCCACCTGTAAATCAAACACTTAGGGTACATCCTCCTTGCAGAACATTTGTCCATTTCCTCCCAGCCAGATTAAATCTCATCAGAACTTCAACTTTGTGTGGACATTCCTGGCTATAAAGGTACCAGTAGACACAAAGGATTAACAAGTGGCTCCCCCAGCATTTAACACTGCCTTCTTGTTCCTGAAGGGGTTTAAATCATGTCCTAATCACACTGCAACTAGCTGCATGTACATTTATCTACAGTGCAGTGAAAACTCTAGCCAGGTTCAGCTGGCAGTGTGCTGAGCACCACTGCAGCTCACTGTGCCACTGCTGTCATTCAGCTAATTGATATGGAAGGGGATAGATTTTGTGTCAGAAACCAAAACTCTGCTAATGTATTAGAAAAGGTAATCTGGAAAGTTAACTATTTCCAGTCATCCACTTCAGATATACTAAATTTAATCAGATGAAATAGTACAGCAATCCTATTGTTGTAAGGGGCTGACAGATAATTCTCATTAACCTCCTAGTGCCAGTTGCTGCAATTAGTGGTATGTTTGTGCCTGAAATCCCCCTCAGGCTGTTCAAAGCAATGGTTTCCAAAGGGGACCAGTAAGCCAAGCACACACTTGCTAAGAAAATGTTTGGCTTTTTGGTTTGTTTGTTTGTTTTTAAAGTAATGGCTTCCAGCATTGCATTTCTCCCACCAAAGCCACCCTGGAGCAGCCCCAGGGAAGCCATTTGCTGTGCTTTCTGTGCTCTCTGGAGTGAGGCACGTTTGGCTAAGTGGATTCACAGGTTCACCCCTGCACAGTCAGAGCTTTATGCCAGAAGCTGCCATGGAAAAGCTGGAAAGGCTGAAATACTGTTAGAGGTTCTCTCTGCAGAGAGAACTGCTCCCTCAGCCCATGACCCTTTGGCAAGAGCTGGCAGACAAGTTCACTGTGATACAACGAAGTTCTGAGGGTGAAATTTCACTTTGGTATCACTTATGCAGCCCTGTATTCCCAGTAAGCTGGCAGGGAGAAAGGTCTGACTGTAAACAACAGTGAATGCTGGTCCAATCACAGGCTGTTCCAATCCCTGAAAACATTCTTTTATGAAAAGCACTAATCCTACCAACACTATTCATTATTTCAAATCAAAAACAACAGAAAGCTGCCAGGGAATTTTTTACCTCCTCTAAACAACGGGCTTCTTCCTGTTGATTCTCTTTCACAAAGTCTTCCAGGGGATACTTTAGCCTTGGAAATGGAGCAATAGGCCAGTCCAGTGAGGGAATGTCCAGTTTGTGAATTGCTTTAGAGTGAGTTGTAGCTAAGCAACCTAAGCCCAGAGAGCGAAAAATTAAAATAATACCCATCTAGGAACAATACAAGAAAAAAGCTACCAAGAGGTGAAAAATGGCCTGACTGTAGAATTCTCTTAACTGCTCTGTGTTTTTACTGTCTTCTGAAATACTGGGTAATTGGATTTAGTCAGGCTTAAATGGAATGCTCTAATTTCTAAGCACCAGTTTCCACATGCACTGTTCCAGAAGAGCAGGAGAACCTCTGTCAGTCTGAACAGGTCGCTCAGACAAGGTGGGTTTCATCCCTCCAAAGACAACTGCTCACAAAGCTCACAGTTACAACACTCTCAGGTAAAATGTGCTTAGAACAGGGACTGAGCTGATATAAACTAGTAAAAGCAGTGACAGCATGTTTGTGGTGGTTTTACTCCAGGAGTTAGATTTTCACGAGTACAGACAGGAAACTGTGGATTCAGAATGAAAATAAGAGCCTGTCTGGAAAGAATTTTTCCAAAACCATAAATTCAATTCCTGCTGTCACTCAAACATTCCAGTGCTGGTGGGGCTTCCAAGGCAAACCTTAAGGAACCTACAGCTTTCTCCACTGGTACTGTATGTGTCAGGACAAGCAGAGCGAGCTGAGGGGGGACAGGGACAGCTTACCCAGGGTCCTGCCGTGGAAGCCGCCCATGAAGGAGAGCATGGCGTAGTCAGGGCAGCCAGGGGGCTGCAAGCAGAGCACACAGTGGGGTCACAGAGGGGCTCACATCCCCCTCACTGCCCCCTGAGCTCCTCTTCCATCAGGCACCACCCACTGTTACAGCCTCCCCTTCAACAAGGATATTGGTCACACCCTAAGCCCACCCCACCTCCCAAAGCTTGGCATCAACACTGGTGAATCCTCGTGGTTCATGTCCTAGCCTGGCATCTGTGCACAGGTGAGCTCAGAAAGGCTGAGCCTGCAGCACAGCCACCCCTTTTACACACATCAGGAGCACTGTTTGTGGGGTGCCTCTGCCTGGGGGTGGCATTGTGGGGCTCACTGAGGGGAGGCTGGGGCTCCCCTGTGCTGCACCCCCACGCATTCCTGCTGACTCCCTGATATTTGTTGGGAGCAATCTGTATTTCACCATTTCCTAAATGTACAAAGCCCAGATTCCACTTCACGTGTAGCAAACCAAACGTTTCCTCCCAATCTTCCCTTCCAAGCCCAAGGCAGTGGTACATCTGTAGGTGTGGTAAAGAACAGATGTTACCTGGTTAATCATGCAAGATTCCAGTTCTTCTTTCGTGACATTATTATGGCCCCTCTCCTTGTTCTGCAAAAAACCCAAACAACCCAACATGAGTGTTCCTGCAGCTGTAACCAATGCCTTTATGGCTGAACCACAAACCAGTAATGCTGGTATTCAAGACTGGAGTCAAGGAAGACCCTGACTATGGCTTTCACATGGTGACTACAATGTGCATTTTCTTTATTTCCTCTCCTTTATAACTTCTAAAGTTGTGTCAATATAAAGTAAAAGCTTAGACAAAGATATTTTAATAAAGATTTTATACTAGATTGAATATAAAGAACACCATGAACAAGACAACCTCCAAGCCTCACTTTGTTTTGCAGTAACAATTCTGATTACGAGTAAGTACTCATATCTACATCTAAATATACAAAAATATCTTAATGTT
Source organism: Aegithalos caudatus (assembly GCA_013389925.1). Lineage (NCBI taxonomy): Eukaryota > Metazoa > Chordata > Aves > Passeriformes > Aegithalidae > Aegithalos > Aegithalos caudatus. Next base: position 671,287 of record WEIU01006277.1, on the reverse strand, counting down.
TTACTTACTCTGTACCACATGAATATTGTTTTAAAGGCATTTTCATTAGAGCAGGATCCACAAGACATGGTTATCACCTGTGACAAACCCTTAGGAGCCACCTGTCAGCAAAGACAGAAAATTACTCTTCAAATATTGAACACAAGTATAGTGCAAAGTGATAATAACAGTGAGGAGAATAATAGTGATCACTTCACAAGTGTATCAAACTTACTGATAGCAAAGACTCCTTCAGTTTTTCTGTAAAGTTCTCTGGAGGTAAAATCCCTAGGGCAGGTCTGTTGATAAAAGTGCTCTAAAAAGACAAAAGAAGAGGAATTGTTAGGTCTTACTCACATGGAAAATATGTTGAGATCAAAGCAGATTATAAGTACCAGGCAGAGATCTGTATCATGGCACAAGTAGTTTTAAGCTACAGATTACTATTCCTGCCTTAGCATATGTCTTTTCTATCTAATCCTTACTACTTTATTCTTGCAGGACACCTTAGGAAAGGTGCATGCTAACTCACACTGACAGCTCCTCTTCAATATTGCCATTCTAGCTGCTTAATCTCCATTTTCCTTATACACAGGAAATAATGCTTTAAAATCTTTATTACTTGCTTTCTGTTTGAGTAGCTAAATTAAATTGGGATAGCAGCATTTTCATCCTTGCTGAGCTTTGAGACAGACCATTTTGGAACACTGGGAAGGTGGAGCCAGGCTCCAGGCTCTCCAGTGGAGGATGAGAAGCCATGGGCATGAATCAAAGCACAGGAAGTACTGATTTGGTTTTGGGAAAGGGTTTTGCAGGAAGATAACAGTGAAGCAGTGAAACAGCTCCTCTTTTGGAGGTCTTCAAGGTCCCAGATAGAGCCCTGAGCACCCTGGTCTCATCTCACAGCCACCCATCTTGGAGCAGGAGGTTGGCCAGGAGACCACCTGAGGTTCCCTCCAGCTGCAGTGGTGCTGTGAACTGGTCACATGAGGATTCACACCTTTGGGAAAGGGAATTTTGGTGTCAGGGAACAGCAGCCTGCAGCCCATACAGGGGTTTCTAAGGAGCAGCTCTGGAAAAAGCCCCTCAGCCTCCCCAGTCCACTAATGGAGATGAATGTCACATTTATGCAATTAATTTAAATTGTGTCATGGATTAAAATTGATTCATTGTTGCTCTTAGTCTTTGTGGGTAATCTTATTTGATTCATACCGTGCTACTCTTTATTTTAAATTAAATTTTCTCAGAGAAGGACAAGCTCAATAAATTTGCCAACTGCCAAGCAGCTTTATTTGCCCTTTTGTTTTGTTTGTTGTCTTTCTTGTTGAACAAGTAATGGCTGAAATTAAAGGCTGAGCTTTGGTAAGTTAAATCTCAATGGGTCTCCAGAGGGGACACACAGCCTCCCCCAAAACACTCATATTTTCAGTGCAGCTCAAGCTTGCACATTTATCAGCACCCTTCAGTCCTCCTCCTCAGCACAAATATTCATTCCAAGACATGTGAGACACAGCAAGAGGTGTAAGTGGTCACACTGCACCTGTAAGGACACTTCATCAGCATTCTCAGGGAAAATCAAGTATCACACAAGACAGAACACTGGATGAGCTAGGACTTTTTAAATTAAGTGTCTTACTTGCAAAACTCTGTTTCAACAGACTCAAGCTTCAAAGAAAACCTAAGCAAGAATGTTAATGACAGGTTAACACAAAATTTTTGTTTTCTGGCTATGAGAAATATTACTTGGCTTTTTATCTCAGTTCAGAAGTAAATTTTCCTATCAAGTTAAAAAGAGAAGGCCACAAATTTGTTGTGAATTTGATTATGGGTTGTCACAGTCAACTGACAACATTTGCCATTAAACAGAAAAGTGTACATTTCTTTTGTATTTAATTAGAAACCCAGAACTGAGAAAAATAGAACATTGACATGAAGCTGCCATGGGCTCAAATGAACAGATGCACATTCTGTGTTTATAGCTGGCTATAGAGAGGGTGTGTGGAGCATTACAAACAAACCAAATAAAAACTCCCTGCAGGAAAACACCACCATCCCTTTGCTAACACTAACTGAAGTTGTGCCACTCGTGTGGAACTTTGGGGGAGTTCCTTCACTGCAGGCTTCCAGGAGTGTCACCCAGTGGGCAAACCAACAACTGCCACCAGCAACAGGGCTTTGGGATTTTATAAACTGGTTTTGGGATTTTTGTTTGTTTGTTCTTTTTTGTTTGTCTTTAAAATCTGACTTTGCCTACTGTTGCATTATACTGAAGGTATTATTCTCAGAAATCATCTTTATGAGTTAATGTAAGTATTCATAAATATTAGACCTTCCAAAATATCCAGATCTGACTTTGACACCTTTGATAACGCCAGCATTTCTAGTCCTGGTATTCTGATTATTTATTTTTTTTTTTCTTTAAGTATTTTAGTCCTGGGAAAGGCAGAATTTCTCACCTGAAGACATGAATACTCCATAAAGGAAATGAGCTCAGGGAACTCAAATGTTTGCATTTCTTTGCCTTGCTGGAGTGCACTTAGGAGATGGGAATCAGTCACTATCCCCAACTTCAAAAAACCCCCTAAACTTCCCACAGCATTCCAGATGTGGGGTACCCTGTTCAAGATACTGCATTCTCTCTCAAGGTTTTGGCTTGCTTTCAGGCTCAAAAATCTTCAGAAAACATTATTAAAATGGTTAATTTGGGACAGTATGTTTGAACTATGATTTAAATGTGGCTGCAAATATATCAAGTGCTGACATCACCCTAATGTTTACTTTTTGTAAAACTTCCCAGAGGTTTTGGTGTCTTCTTTAATACTACAAAGATCTTTTCATCTATGAGAAGTAAAGCAAGCAGATCCTATCATACATGAAATGGAATCATTAGCATTCACTATCAGTCTACTAGGGAAAGAGAAAGCCCACAACAAGGAGAGAGAGAACTCCTTCACGTCCTTTATGTTCTAATTCACTTACCAGGTTCTGTGGCTGCTGTAAAAGCTTTATCAGAGAGGGATGGCTGTAACCTAATTAAAAAGAACAAAGAAAGAAAACAGTTTTTATCTGGTTTCAATGAAGTAATGCAAAGCATAATCTAGAGAATAACCATAACTTAATGCTTGACTGTTTATGTGTAATTTGTGTATTTTTAACTACTAATAATGGGACTTGTTTTGAAGTAGGACAAAGCTGTGGGCTCTTTGTCCCTCAGCAGCCTGTCTGGGTGCAGGGCACAGCACAGCACTGCTGTTGGGAGCTGTGGCACACCCATTTCCTTACTTTGACAAAGTTTTGCTTGGAAAAAGATGCAACCATTTATTCTTCTTACTAAGAAACTAAGATAGCTTAACACATTTTAACACGATGAAGGTGCTTAATTTATACCCATTGATTGTCTACAGGATAACTTGCTTGCTTACAGGCAAAACCAATTTATCTTCTGTTAAAAAAAAAAAAAAAATCTTTGAAGGTGGCCAGAAATTTCATTTTAAGCCTGATCTCTAATGTATGAAACGGTAATGCCAGAGATTAACATTGTATTTTACATTTCCTTGTAGGAACAGTTGGAATCTCATCTTCCCTACTGCTCAAGAAGTCAGACCATGGTAATTTTGTTACAAAGGCTTAATGTGCTTCTGAATCCCCATTCCAATAACAACAGCCCTGATTATCCTGTTTGAGCAATGGAGCATTAGGTGACGGTGTTAACAAATCCATTATAAATTCAGTTTTGAATATTTTAGCTGAAAACAAGAGAATATTCATATTGTTTTAGCAGCATGTCATGCTGATAAATCTGTTAAAATTATTATAAAGATAATAACAATGGCTATTTGGGACACAGATCAACGAAATCTGCATGACATCTGCTGCCATGGGAAGAGCTGTTGTTCAGCTGAAGGGAATGACACTGAGAGCTGTGTGCTTGAGAACTGCACCTGTGGCTGCCCCTGAGAGCCCCTCTGAGAGTAAACCAAGTGTTTTAGAAATCTCCAAAGTGCACAGAAGTTTGTTATAAACAGCTACCATTGTTTGGGAAGCTCAAGGATCAACTCTGGTGCTGCTTGTGAGGACTTGTAACGCTGTTGCTAGTGTTACCATATGTGAAAATCTTTGTATCTTCTCTTATTACACGACAAATTTCTATTCCCCTGATTTACCCTTTTGCACACACACAGAATCTGTCTCCCATTCCCTTCACTTCAGGCCAATGCTCTGCTCTTCCTCCTAACACTCCCTCCTTTAGAGGGGCCCCAGAGAAGGAAGGGAGGCTCCTCAAAGCCCAGTGCTGTGAGAGTCAGGCGGTGTGACAGGAGCAGAGCTGGCATGGGGGATCACAGGCAGGAACCAACACCAGGAAGAGCTAAATGCTTGAATAACCATTATGTAACTGTGATAAACAAGTCAAACAGCTCCAGGCTGGCATGGCAAGCAGGCACTGACTCGTTTCAGTGCCATGACCAGCACAAGGGTTTGCAGAGTTACAAATGTGCTCTCAGAGGTGACTGAGCTGCTCTGAGGAAGGGCCCCTGCTCCATCACTCTTGCTGTGTGTCTGGAGCAGTGTGACAGGAACGTACATGTCCTCCAGGCTCATGAATGTGTCTGTCTGCAAAAGGAAAAACAACCAGAGCCTGCTAAAATAATGAGATGGAGAAAGCTCAAAGGATCATTTGACCTGAGCAGCAGGCTGCTGTCAATAATACCAAACTACACCTCTCTGCATCTCCCCAAACAAAGCTGACCTTCCCACCACTGACAAACACATTGTTTTATTTGCTATTCCAGGATGTTTGCTGGCAAACATGTCAATAACATCCCTCTTGCATTTGGCTCCATGGGGCTTCTAACTCTATTACACAGAATAGATGCAGGATGAAAAGACTATGCTGTGCTACAACTGCCCATAAAAGTGTGGAAAAAAGCTATTGTAATTTTTGTTTTTCAGCAAGAGACAGACCAGAGAATCTTTGCCTAGAGGTTTTATATACTTTATTTCTTATCTCTCCACACAGACACTTATTACCTCTCAACCTCTGCTGATAAATATATTCGAGTATAACAGATCATTATTAAATCTTGGGGAGTCCTGACAGATTCATGCAAGGTTTTATTGGATTTATTTGCAGAGAGATAAGCACAGATGACTAACAAGCACCTTGTGATCTTGTTTTGCTCTCCCAATCCAGGCCCTACCTCTGTCATCAAGAGGGACATTATTAGTAACCTGGGCAGCTTCAGATAATCTTGTCATTCAGCACAACTGAAATATAAGTTAATGTTGTGTATTAGACTTAGGTCAGCCTGTAAGTATTACATTTCCATTTACTCTTTGTTGCTGCACATCCCAGAGCTATTACCTGAGAAGGTGCAGGAAGCACTGTACTGTAGTTCCTCTGGGACTGAGGAATGTGTTCCCTAGGATAAAAACCCAGCCTGTTCTCAGGAAGGCATTGCCTGGTGTGAAGGAGGAGCTGTGTGGCTTAGGAGGGTCAGTCACAGCACTGCAGTCTTGGCCTGTGTCACCAGTTTCAGTCAACCAGAGGAAGTAAACTGCAGAGCCCCTGCCCATTAAGAAGATATTTCCTCCATAATACTTCAGTATTTTATACACAAAACTATATTAAAGGAGGTATGTTTGCACCAGCCAGCACCAGAAAGTCAGAAAGCCTTTAATCCTTTTGGAGTATGCACTGACTTTCACACTTTGGAGTGTGCATTTGAAATCAATTTCTTCTGTGAAGAATGGAAATCCATGAACACTAAAAGCATCTCCTTTCCTGGAAACCTAAAATCCAAGTTCATTGGCACACAAGCATTGTGCTCCTGTGTCTCATCCCTATTTTCCACTTCAGCAGTGGCCAAGTTACCTCAGTGCAGCCTGAAAGATACAAAGCAGTGAGACTTGTGTTGGGGGAAATAAGCCACAGACATTGCAGGGTTCTGGAGTGATTACTCTGTGCAGTGCTACAGGACAGCAAAAACATTGGCTGCAAGGAAGACTGGGATAAGTGAACACCCACCACAGTCACAAGGTCTTAGATGCCAAAAGTTTGGTAACAACCTGAACAGCATCAAATTCTGTTTCCCAGGAAAGGAAGCCTGTAGGGATGATTTTGAGTCATCACAGTTTCTATTCATAGCACAAGATTTACCTTTGAAATTACCCCAGCACTTCTGCTCTTTTTGCTTCTGCAGAAGTGCATTTTCAAGCAGCTGAGAGGAACCATGGATGAGGAGCAAACAAACTGGACTGGGCTGAACTCCTGAAACCTGTATGCCTTGCAGCTGGGGCTCCCATTTCTGCCTTGCCTCTGCTTGAGAGGCTCCACAAAGCAATCAGAAGAGCTGACTCCTGCCAGGCCCTGTGTCTGCTCCCCCGGACAAATGAGCTGCCACCTTTGCTTTCAGTCAGCACCACAGCTCAGTGCTGGGCTTGTTTCACCCTGCTGCAGTCCACATGGCCCACCCCCTTCTTTTTTTCCCCACTTATTTTGAGATAGAAATGTTAACTAAAGCTTATAATTTCACATTCAAATGTCTACATTATGGTTGTAATGTTTAAAACAGTAACATACTGTTACAGAATCACCAAGTGCACAAATCCAAGCCAACAAAGACAACCTGAATTGTGGAACATTCAAATTGAGATTAATACTAGACCTTCTTCCTGGCACCACTATGCAGTTTAAGTGAGCTTTAGGTATTGAATTTGTACTTTCTCCAGGTATCCAAACCCACCACTACACAATACCCAGCAGTGAGCTGTCCCTGATCACAACAAGGTATTCATTAAGTCACCTCTGTTTTTTTAAATTAGTCAACCCACTTCCCTGGTAGTGCCTGAGAGAAGAAAATGACAGGTTAAGGACAAACCCAAAGGTTTTGGTACAGCTGTCTCCTACCTATTGGGATGGAAGAAATCTGAGAGTAGAGATCCAGCATACGATTGCCATCTACATCTACGAGGTAGTTCCCTCGGCTCTCCTCGTAATTGCAAAAGAAGTGCACAGCTTCTGCATTCTTCAAGGGAAAAAAAAACAATTAGTGCTTTAAAAAGAGGCAGTATGTAGGAAGGTGCAACTAATGGTACAAAATCTGATAAAAATATCTAGTGCTAGGATAAAAAGACACATTATATTCACTGCATGGGAATAACTGTACAGCTATTTTTATAATGACTGTTAAAAGGGCAAGTCTTGAATTTTTCTACAGAAATGAAGCACAGACTTGGAGAAATTGCTCATCTTAGGAAGGCACTATGTACTAAGACTGACATACTTTTAAACTCAAGCCCTAATAAATCTTGTTTCCACTGGCCACTCTGTAAAAACTCCAAGGTTTTTCTTTAAACACACATGTTGAAAGAAAAAAACCTGATGCTAGCAAAATGATACTACAGTATTGAAAATATACTACAAAAGATTTTATTCAAATGCATATATAAACCACATATAATGTGTTTTCAGTGTGGAAAGCCACAGTCAGTGTTTCACCTTTTTTGGTGGCACAAACATACAAACTAGGATTTTCAAACAAGTTCTGAAATTGAAGTATTAGCACCCCCCAAAACACAGAAAACTTGATAAATTACCTGAATGCCATTCAGCTTCTTCATTAATTCCTGCAGAAAAGCAAATGTCAGAGTCTCAGGTGTGTAATTAGCAAATACTGATGGAGAATGTATGTTTCTTTTTTGTGATCCCATAAATCATATGCAAACTTTGCAGTCCTGTGTGCTTACCAGGAAACTCTACCTGCCACAGGAACTTTCATGGCACATCTTGCAAGTATTACAGTGAAAATTATGACCTGTGGCATGCAGAGGGACTGCAAACACAGTTTAACTGTGAATCTCCAGAAAGGGAAAGCTGCCTCTTCTGTACTGACCAAGTGAACTGAGAGAACAAGAGAGGATCAGAAAATAAGAGAAGCCAGAGTCACACAGAAGGGATGCTGGTACATTGGTTCTAGAAAGACTACTCCTTTTTATAAAAAAAGAAACAAACAAAAAAGCCTCACAAAAACCAAAATCCACCATATGCACAAATGCTGACTCTGCCAGAGTAAAACAACATCCAGAAAATTAAAATTCTTGCTTAATTTCAGAACCAAAGCCTTATTTCACATCATAAAAAGTTTCTCTTTCAGCAAGAGCACAAGTGACCATGCCTGATGAGATGTTTTGTTAAAATGATGCTCCTCTGCTCTGAATTATTCCATGTGGGAACTTGGCAGTTGAGATTCAGATCTGCCTCTCAGGGGCATTTCATTCATCAGCTTTTCATTCTCAACCTCCTGATAAAAGTGGGCATAGATTTATGGAATCATGTTTACTCATATCAGCTTTAAGGTGTGAAATGAAATCTGTTTTCTAGCAAGTTAGACACAGTTAAAGTTGCAAAACACCAAGTTACTAAACTTTGGGAACTTACTCTAGATCTTGGTCCAGGAACTTCTGTCTTCATCAGAGGTCCATCATAATCAAAATCCACATCAATTTTAGCTGCAGCTTGACTGATATACCTGTGTCCTGTAAGAAATAATGAAAGCCTGAGTACAGACCATATTTTCTGTGCTCTCCTCTCAGAAGATACATACCTTGCCTGACTCTGAACACTTGACAGATGAGACCAATTACATTGAACTGTCTGAAATGAACTATGTATCTCATCTTTGACCAGTCTTAAAATAAAACCAATACCAATGAGGTGGCTTTAAAAAAACCAAAAGCAAAAAGTTTCAAGGGAAATGACAAGGCAACCCTAGAGAAACAAAGGCAAATCCTGTAAAGTACAGGAGCATTGAAAGCACCTCTCTTCCCTTCTCTTTTGTTGAGTCTGTCCATTATGCCCTGTGCAAACCTTTGCCATAAATTCCCCACTGCTACAGAGAGATGGTTTAGTTAACCACCAGTAATAATCAAAAAGCCTGATGGAGTCCACAGGAAAAATCCAGTATGATGTTTTTTAACAGCTCAAAGAACACTCTTTGGAAGGATTTGTCTCAGAAAGGTAAATGGCCTTGTCTCACATGAAAGCAGCATTCTGCAGTGCAGCTCTGAAATTTGAGTCCCAATCAGTGCCAAATTCCCTTCTGATCTTGCTGTTTTTATCCACATGTGTAGGGAATCATAATAAACTTGACACCTTAATGAAAACAAAGAAGCAAAAAATCTCCTGTGCCTCACCAATAACAAGCTCTACTTCCCTTCCTGAAATAACTGTTTTAAACAGGGTTTAGGCAAACTTCTTATGACAGAGACAGTTCTGGTACACATGTATTCCAAATATGTATTCCCATATGGATATTCCATTAAGGGGGTTATGGGATAATGTGGGGATTGTACATTTGCAAAAACAGAAAGTACAGACAGGAAAGCTCTACCAAGGTGACCAGCAAGAGACTATGAGCTTGCTGTGGTTGAGCTAAACCAACATTCTTGGCAATTACACTTTTGTCATGGAACATCTGCAAGCCTCTACCCAGCACAGTATCAACAACAAACTGATCTTAATACTCTTAACTTGGAGGTGTCACACTTGGACCTGAATGAAGAGAGCATAACTTTTTTAGTATCTGTGATAGGCATTTTTAAGCTGGGGCAATTTGGATGGCCCAAAATGCAGGTCCTCAGTTCTCCTTGTCTCCAGCTGCAGCTCAGATCCAGGCTCAGCAGGGGAAGTCAGGCACCACCAGCTCCTGCCTGGGACGCTTGGAGCAGCAGGGTCTGAAAGTAGCACTCAGCACATCCTGCTGTGCCAGGGCCGTGCTGCCAGGTGCTGAAACAATAAACTGCACCCCAGTTTGGCAGAGGTGCTGGGAGGGAGGTGCCTGGGCAGGCAGGCCAGCAGTCAAACACTTGGAAATCCCTGGGGTGCAGCACTGCCACCAGAAACCCTGGCAGCACCAGCCCCTCTGCACATCCACCCATACCCACCTCTCACTGCCAGAGCTCTGTTCCAGCAATGTACTGAAAATGTTTTGTGTTTGGAAGTAACAGTTGTTAAATAAACCAAATATTTATCAAGGAAAACAGGAGGTATCCTGTGCTGCTGCTCAGCAGTGCTCCGTGCACAGCCATTCAGTGAAATTTCCAACAGCGACTCGAGACATTTCCCTCAGCTTGTGTCAGCCCAAGCTGGGATATCTCAAGTAAGTCTGATTTCAAGAAACTATCTGGAAAATCACCACCCTTTGAGAGCAGCTCTGAGCACTTAAAGTCACTGCTCATCCTGGGAAAACTTAGCCTGCAAAGATGATTATTCTCCCCGGCTTTAATTCAGATGCGTCAGTGCCTCTCTGCAAAGCTATTAATAGGTTTTGTTACAGCAACACCATTTTTGTGCCATTCTGTTTAGCATTCATGTAAATTGGAGACTGCATGGCAACTGCTCCACTAAGGGGGAAAAAGCTGCTGCATATAAAAAAATCAAGATCTCCACAATTCATAGGCAATAAGGCTGCAGGTTTAGTGGGCACACTCTCAAGTCTAAAAGGAGAAGAGACCCAAACTTGCCCTTTTGTGCACCCACTCCTTCCCCAATGGAGATCCCACCAAACCAGCCACAAACATTTCTGCTTCTCCTATGTCCCTGTCTCTCCCTCTGTCCCCCCCAGGCTCTGGGTGCTATTTCTTATGACAAAGGGGAAACCACACAGGGGCACACAAGGTACAGGACATTTTGGGAGTCAGCACTAACAGGGAACATACAGAAACCCAGCATCAGACTTGGAATTGTTTGATACAACCACAGATTTAAGACAGGTGAGGTATAACCTGCATGCACAGTCCTCACCCTCCTCCTCCCCACCCTGCCTGGTGCCTTGCTGGCAGAGACCCTGTGCCACCACATCCCCTCTGCTCATCTCCCAGGATCCTCTCACCTGGAGAACACCTCCTTCCTTAGTCTTTCCAACTGAGTCCTCACTAAAATGCACTTTTTAGACTATGATTAAATATTTCCTCTTCTGCAAACACCCAAGCCATTCCTGCAGGTCCTGACTGCCAGACTTGAAAACTCAGAGCAGTGGTCCTGGCCACCACCTGGGAGGGGTGAATGGCATTCCCCCTCTTCCAATTCCCTGAAGGATGATCTGTGAAATATTGTAACAGATTCTAACTTAAACACAAGTACAATTATTTCTCTAAGCAAGTTTTGTTGTGGATACTGCAAACGGCATGACCTCCCCTAGAAATAAATTCATATTTACAGAGCTGTATAACAGGGACTTAAGTTGGAGAGTATTTTAATCTCGCCCTAACTTTTTTAACAGCACAAGTCAAGAGGAGGTTGCTTCTTTCAGCCAGGCTGTGTAACAAAGACCCAAGTGGGTCAAGTCTGTTTTGTAAATTTTTAATCACCATCATCTTTTTGCTGCAGTTTATGCCACAGTCTCTTTTGCACAGGTACATTGAACCAGGTATCCCTGGGCACGTTTGAGTTACCAAAAATGAAGAGCACCTTACTGTGCAGTGCTGCACTACTTCACACCAGCACAGCTCGTGTCTACCAACACACAGGTTTTCAGACACAGAAACACTGGTCAATTAAAAACTGGCCAACATACAGCTCTTCCTAGAAGAAGAGTTGATTTAAAGACAATCTTTATCAAATTAGTCATGTTGGTCAATTTGTGAGATATTTTTTAGGCAAAGGTTTCAGGAGCAGCTTATCTAAACCACAATCATTTTCAGTAAGTCTTTGAACCAGAACCAGTTAAAAACTTCACAACACAGGTGAACAGGCTTCCCTGCTCTTGCTTGTTTTCTCCTAAAGCCTCCTGGCACATCACAGACCATCATCTGCTCTACAGGCAGGTGATTTCTAGGCTGCTTCACTGATACAAATTTAATTTCACGTACTTGTTTTCAGGAGCCCACAGAATGTTTCATTTTATGAACTCCAGTATAATGGCACTGTACCCATTTATTGATCTTACACTTGCCAAAGCCCTGTTCCACCTCCTGGCTCAGGCAAATACTGTGGCTGGCATCTGAAGGAACAGCTTGCCATAAACAAAACAAAAATGCCCTGTGTCACCAGATCAAAGAATTCTGAAAAGTGGTGGGTTTTTTTTTTCCTTAGGTATAGGATGAATAATAAAAGCTAGAACAAAACCCTCTAAAACCAACACTCCAACACACTAGCAAAGTCTTTGATAGTAAAAGCTAAATCAAAGTGGAGTAAATCCTCAAACCTTATCTTTTAGTGAAGCTCTCCTCCCTCTGAGAGCATAATGAATGATTAGCATAAACTCACACAATTTCTAGCAAGGTCAGTGGATTTATTCCAAATACCCCACTCACTACTCATCAGATAGGCATATTTGTTCACAGGGCTGATTAAAAATAAACAAAACAACCCAAACTTTAAGAACACAGAAAAGTTTCTCTGCTTCCCTCATCTTAACTTTTTTTCTTCCCCTACTCTTACTCAAGTAAATTGTGACTCTGATCAGAAGTTGTACTGACAGTGAAAGTGGTGGCTCCTGTGACACCCAGGGAACACCCAGGGGACACCCAGGGGACAGCCACAGCACTCACACACAAGGAGCTCCCCTGGCTAAGGGCACCTGAACAGCACCGACACAAATTCTGTTACTGCCCCAGCCCAAGATTTCTGCAGCTCAGTGCTCCTTTGATGCTCAGGGACCTGTCCAAAGCCCTGTGGTGACAAAGGCAAAGCAGCCCAGCAGTTTGGGGTAGCTGAGAACTCCAGCTCAGCTGCAGGCAGCAGTTTCCAGAGCACAGGTATGGCCCCAGCACTGCTCCCCTTCTCACAGCCCATTTCCCCCCAGCCCCACCACTGTCCTTGCTCTGCAGGCCAGACAGAGCTCAGGCCACTCTCCAAAGGCACAGGGATGTCAGAGCCCTGCCAAGGGCAGCCTGGGCACCCCTGCCTGGGCACTCCTGCCTTTCTGGCACCCCCATCTCCTCACCCCCTGCAAGGCTTTGTCCTCCAGGCCCCAAAGCACAGCAGGACACGGGTGCTGCCTCTTGCTCACAGCACAGCTCCAGGACGTGGCTGCTCTCCTGCAAAGGCTTTTCCAGGCACTTGGACATGGTGATGGATGGCTGCATCAATACCTGCTTTGTCTAGCCTGGAGGAGGATTTCAGGCCATGCTCTGTCTCCCTTGCTTCCCCCCAGTATCAGTACCACAGTCTCCTAACGGTGCAAGAAAATGCAAATAAATCAGGTCACTCACTGTAGTGCTCCATCCCCTGGGAAACTGCAGCAGGCTCTGCCCAGCTGGCATTTCTGTCTTGAAGGCACTCCATCAATGGGCTTTGCAACTCAACCCAAATTTTACCTGTCTGACTTTTTAATATCAACTTACCCTGAAACCCTGAAGATACAAGATACAATGTAATTCAGGCTACTCCAACTCCATATTTAGCAGTTTTAGATATTTGCAGGCCAGGTGTGGGTTTTTGCCTCCCAAAAAGACAGCAGTTGGGACAGGTAAAAACTGAGATTCTCACTATGACCAAGCAAGGAATTTTCAAGAACTGAGAATCCCTGGTGGCTGGTCCTTCAGTGAACTAACAGCATTAACTTGGTAATAAAAGGTAATCCTTTGATTTTCTGTTGACATCCGAACAAACTGCCTTAGAAAAAGAGGATTTTGTGTTATATTATCTTGAGAACAGGAGCAAATGACATAACCTCAGCTCTCATCTTAAGTTTGTAGAGCTAGTGGGCTCTGATCAAGTGTCCTTCTCTAAAAAAGCATTAACAAAGCTCTTACATTACATTTAGTTAACATAACCAAGAACAGCACCTTTTTTTCCCTGGTAAACAAAGCTGTCTCTTTTTATCATGGCAAAAGTCAAAACACAAGCATAGGTATTGTTAATGAACATCATTTCAGAGAGCACATAGTCTGAACAATTTGCACAGAATTTTCTACTTATCCCATTTAAAAAAGGTGGGCATAAGTTAAATTCTACTTTTCTTGAAGACTTCTCAAAGTTCTCATCACACATCATCTTTCTGAACATTTGAATAACATCAGAAAATTATCACATCCTTCCTTTTCATCCAGCAGGATGCCATCACTTGCTAGCAGGCAGAAAAGCTCATTTCCCAACTTTGCTTCCCCACGCTGCCCCTGCTCACCAGGAGTCCCAGTCAGCAATTTTAACAAAGTACCACATTGCTATAGCAACATAATTAATATAAGTGCACCCTGCTAATTTGGTGATGCTGGTAATCACAAAGAGCTCCACTGTTGGCAGGTCTGTGCTGAGTGCTGATCTCTGATAACAGAGCTACAATCAAGGCAGGGCTAGAAAGAGCTTGAACCTCTCATGTGTTTGACCAAAAATAACACATCAGCACAGCTCCTGAGTGTACAGCTGGACATTACCTGGGAGAAACTCCAGCAGAGGCACTGAAAGGACATTGGTGTAATGACAGGAGGAATGATTCCAAGGAAAAGGAAGGGGAATGGAAGTCCATGCTGGCACAAGCACAGCTCTCCAACACAATGTCTTTCTGTGAAGGGTGCAGAGGGAAAGCTCTGCAGTCCCCAGGGAGGCACATGCCATGTGCCACATCACTGCTGCCCTGTGCAAGTGCAGACAGGCAAACTCCCTGGCTTGCCTTAGCTTCCCTTCCACAGTGTCGATCAAACCACCTTCCAGACAGAATTTTTAGAGCATGGGGGCCCTGACAGCCAAAAGTAGGAGGACTGTGATTTCCTCTGAGTCCTTTTTTATGTGTTACAAGTAGAATCTGTTACTAACAGATCTTGAAAGGGAATGGCAAAAGGCCAGGCTAGCTAGAGATGTTTGGGAAATGAACATCACTATTGCATAACATTGTGAAAACTGAGATTGCTATTTACAGAGTGCTTATGCTGCAAGATCAGAAGCTCTTTCACATGAGATTGTCTGTGTTTCAGCACTCCCACATACACACTTTGGATTCTCCAAAGATGAAGAAGAAATCTAATACCACATAGGCCATAAAGAAGTGGAAACTCCTGTAAGAAAGAACAAGAGAAGTTCCCTTTCACCATCCCAGCACAATCCCATATCAACTCCTCAGGAGAGTTACAGGAGCATCCAACCACTGGTCTTGTAGTTCTGAGCCAGTGACCTGAACTCCTGATGTGGACCAGTGGTAACATCCTCCCTCTTTCAACAGTTCAACAGCTCCAGAGCTCATCAGGACACCTCTGGAGGTGAACAACCAACCACAAGGACCATCCAGGTGGGAAAACAGCCAGCATTGCTACAGCCACCCTTTGTGGCACAGAAGGAACAAGAAAACTGGACAGGAACATCACATTCACTCAAGGAACTGAGAACAGCAGTCCCAGCTTGGACTCAACTTTGTATCACAGCCTGCTTACAACAGGTTTTATGTGATTGTTTTTATATAGCTCAGCTTTTTGTGACAGCATGTGATCAGGCAGAAAAGTAAAGGTTCCTCAGTCCAGCAGGAGAGGTTGCACTCCAGTCTCCAGGGCTGCAGTTGAAGCTGACCTCAAACTGACCCCTACAATCCCAAGAAGGGGATTGTTCTCTGCTTCTGCCACACATCCCTCACACAAATCCAGGCTGTTCTCTCTGATTTCCTTAGGGAGGCTCTTAATGTACAAACCAAATTAAAAAAAAAAAAAAAAAAAAAAAAAAAAAAAAAAAAAAGACAGTAACAAAAAAAAAAAAGAAGCAAAAAGGTCTTAGCAATGATCAATACTGGAGACAGAAGTGTGACTGGGAATAAATCATTCTCATGTCTTTCCAGCCTCTCTGTGGTAACTGTGATGGGGACAAGTCAATAACTAGTATGAACATCTCTCAGACTTTACTGCAGTGCACCTGGGTGCTAAACATTATTATCCTCTCCAGAGAGACAGCAAACAGGCTGAATTAGCTGAGGTACAGCCTCAACAAGTGCTGGTCTACTCAGTGACTGCAATGGAAGGGCACAGACTCTGGAGGAGAAAAATTGGACCTACAAGGAGAGACTCAGTATTTGGCAGGGAGAAAAGTGTGAGGTCTTGGGGGAGACAATAGTTATCAAACATGTAAAAGGCTGCTGCAAAGAAAAAATAAACTTCCCAGCCTCCAGGTCCTTTGAGAGCAGGACAAAAGTAAGGACTTGGGGTTTGGTTTTTTTTCCTGTTTTGAAACTTAGGCTAAATATTAGAAAAAAAGTTTTAAAGGTAAGGTCAGTTCAGCAATAAGCAAACTGCCTGGGGAGGCTGCAGAAGCTGCAGAACAGATCAGCATCCTAGAAGGGCATGGGCATGCACTAATGCAAGCTGATGCTACCTTCAGGCAGCAGCCTGACCTTCTGCCATGCTTTTAGTGCAGGATTCAAAGGCAAATTCAACCCCTTTGGGTAATCAGCAGGAAACTGAACTACATCTCTGGGGTACCAGCCTGTCCTCATGGCTCTGGTACTGCCCCACCAGCCAACAACCAACTGCCTCCAAAGCACGGAGCCACAACAGCTTTCCTGCTGCAGTGCCCTGCTGATAAAACCAGAGCTGGCACAAAGGAATAAACATTTACATGCACACTACCAGTTGTGATCAACTTGCAGCACAGCAGGCTGACAGGAGCAACAGAACTCAATTCAGGTGAGATGTAACACCAAGATACACCCTCATTTCTCCTGGCCCTGCCTGGCTGACACCCCGGGGCAGCACAATGCAGGAGGGTTTGTAAAAGAAGATTAGGTTAGTTACTCACTCTACTGTCATTCTGCCTCCCTTCAAATTGTAGTGAACTTTATCTTGGAGGGCAAACTATCAAGCAGATCAAACAGAAAAGGAAACAAAAGCATACCTGATTAAGGGCTTATTTTCAAGAAGGGCATGACACAGGCTTCACATTTTTGGGTAAGATTTAGGTAGCATATTACTTTCATGTGTTTTGCTTAGCTTTTGCATTTTGATCAACTTAAATTATTTCCATTTTCCATTTCTAGTTTGCTTGCCAGGGTTGAACATTGTGTGAGTAAGGAGAACAGTATGCAATGGTTGAGTAATAAAGGTCTCCCAGCTAGAGAAATAGTCAAGGATGAAAAAAAAATCTGCATAAATAGATTTATCATAGATTCAAGATGAACAGGATGATTTGCTTAATGCACATATACAACTGAAACATGTGAGCCTGCAAAGACCTACCAAGAGGCAATCTAATCCCTCCTCTCCACCTCCATCCACCCTTGGCAACCCTGTCATTTCATTATCCACAAAAAAATAAAAAGCATCAGCCAAATGGCGCCGCAGGATTTCTGTGGGAGTAATGTACAAATCTCTTTCTTAGCCTGTAAAGCTCTGAACTTGAATACTCAAAAATACCTTGGAGGCGAGCACTCTGGAGCTCCTGGACGTCACCCTCAGCACTCCCCTAAAAGCCACAGAGCCCAGCAGCCCTGCAGCCTGAGCTGGGGCTTAGGAAAATGGCCTGGAGCTCCAGCTTTGAAAGCCACCAGAGCCTCCTGCCTGCTCTGTGGGGCAGCAGTGTCCCAGGACACTGCTCCTCCTGCTGAGGGGCAATCCTCTTCTTCCACCTTTCCTCATCTCTGCTCACTCACACAAAGCCTTCAGACACAAAAGCCACAGCCTCTTCCACAACCTGCAGCTGAGGCCCTCTAATATTTGCTTCAGTATTTTAGCAGCCTTGGAAGTTTCCTGGAAGCAAGGATGGATTAGTGGAGTCCAGAGCTGCTTTCCTTTCTTGTGAGGATCTACAGTCCCTCAGTGACAGTGAGAAAGGGAGAGCAGTTTGTGCAGCTGCCCACCTGCAGTGCTTGGGAAGCAGCATGGAATTGTGCAAGACACTGAGGTGACAGGGAGCACAAAGTGGTGCTGAGGTGACAGATGAGCTCACAGGACTGACAGCTCACCAGGCCTGCCTGCTGCCAGCACTTTCCATGGCCCACGATGGAGCCAACGATCCCAGCCCCTGCCCAGGGTGGAGAATCAGTGAGTCACTCCCAGGAACAGCAGCGCATCCTGCACTCAAACACTGACCTAATATTTTCTAATTGTTGTAAGAACAGCCTTGGTGTTCTTTAGCCAAAGGTCAGTTGCTTCCTGAAGTGTATTACTTAAAAGGAAATCAATGATGTTCAAGTTTCGGAGCAAATGGAAAGGTGTGCTTGGTTTATCTTGGCATGGCAGAAGGAGCAGAGTGGCATTGCAGGAGGAGGGTGGAAGGATAGGAGAAACACTAAGATTTACTCAGTCACAAAAAAAGCCATTCAGCCACACTGTACCGAGTGTAACAGTACATGGAATGGATGATCTTAAGACTCTACACCACTCTGTCCAACACAGCCAACAGGAATTTAGTTTTTAAATCTGTTTCACAGAGACTGCTGGTTTAATATACACATACACATGCTAAATTTCAAGCCAGGGCCAAGCCAAAACTTGACATTCACTTAGGAGAAAGTAGTTTGATGCCATGTGGCAGGTTGTATTTCACACTAGAGCTCACTCGAGGCAGAAACACACAACCCCAGTGAGGGTCACATCTTCATGCCAGTCACACAAAACCTCTTCACAAGGGAAGACAGGTAAGGTTGTTCTATACAGCACAAAGAGAAAACCCAGCTCATTTTGATGGAAATTGTTTCATCTCTGCACCATGTGGTACCAAAGAGTAAAAGCAGAGTTCCAAGGGCTGAAGAGCTTTACTCAAGTTTGCATGTTTACAGGGCAAATTATTAACTTGATACATTCTTGTTTGAACAATAAAAAAAAACAAAAACCAGACATACCTTGGACTACAATTGTGGTCCACTTTGGATTACAACTGCATCATTATACAAAGCAGGAAAATGCAAAGAAACACTTGCCAAGCACTAAGCAAGAAAATGCAAGGAAACACTTACCAAATACCAGCAGTCTGGAGTTTTGCTGCAAGCAACAGGTCAGCTGTCGACTAAGCAACATTGAGGCCATTTTATCTTGTCTTTACTGAAAATGATTCAATCTTGAGAGATTTCTTTCTGGTTGATATTCTGGAAAAAAAAGAAAAAGAAAAGCAAACATTAATTCATGTCCCTGTAGATGCAGCCACCATTACTGTTCTGTTCATTTCAACTCCCCATTTGATTAATTTCCATCCAAAGACACCAAGAGCATGGTTTGACAGATTAATGCTGATGTTCAGAGCAGTCTCAGGATTGAGCCCCACATCTGATTCTTGGCTTGGTTTTGATAAGGCAAATGACTTCAGGCTAAAGGTGTATGTCCCAGCTTCAGCAAGGCCGGGGTAAAGATCAATACCTATTTTTCCTCTCTAGTTTCTCAGTAGACTATACTGAACTTTTAAAAAATTGTTTCCAATCAGTCTCTCAACCAAAGCTGTTGTTTTTTGATTTGACCTAAGTTTAGGAGAAAAATCTAATCTAATACAAAAGACAGCAGGAAAAGCATCAGGAAATAAAAGAAAATCAATCCCTTGAAAAACCAGTTTTTACCCATTAATCACAACTCTGTGAAGAGAGAATGTGAGAGCTGAGGTTGTCCAGCCTGATGAAGGCTCAGGTTGCATCCCATCAATGTGTAATAAATACTTGATGGGAGGGAGTAAAGAAGGAGGCAGGGGCTTCTCAGAAGTGTCCAGTGATGGGGAAAGAGGCAATGGGCACAAAGTAAAATACTCTGAGCTCCACCTAAACACATGAAAACCCCATGGAGGTTGCCCAGAGAGGGCCTGGAATCACCATGCCTGGAGATATCCACAAGCCAAATGGTGCAGAGCAGATTGCTTCAGGAGTCACTGCTTGAGCAGAGGGCTGCACCAGACACCCCTCAGCTCCCTCCCAAGCTCAGCCATTCCATGGTTCTACCTCAACTGGTTACATATAAATCACCTTGGAAAGTCAAGTAGCACAAAAGATAACGTGACTCCCTTTTCACTCTGGATCACTTGTGCAGAAAGCCTGGCTGGAAGTCAGGAATAGATAAAACATGTCACTGAATTATTATCCAGGACACAGGTTAAATTCAAACTTCACACTTATCAGCATGGCCCCCTGTGTTCTGTGCAGGACACTGGAGCCCTTTGCCTGGCATTTGCTCCTTGCTGGATGCAGACTGTGGAGCAGCAGTGGACCAAGGCTTGCAGTCCAAGTGACAAAATGCACCATTATCCATAAACCCGGAAAAAATTCTATTTAACAAAGACACTCAGAGTAGAGCTGCTCTTCCAGCAGAAAGAGACCACAGTTTACAGCTTCCATCAGTCCTAGGCCATCAATAAAACATGCCAGCAGATGTTCATGACCAGATGGAGGGAAGTAGCTGAACTATTGCTACCATGATAGGAAGTATCCCTTACCCAGAAAAAAAAAAATCAGAAATTTAGTTCCTGTATTGTCTTTATGCAAAATACTATCTGTTCTCCTTCACACTTGAGCTTTTTCAAAATATATAAAAGAAAGCAAAAAACTTCTTGCCTACAGAGATTTATAAATTCATAGACCTATTATGAGTCAGGAACAAAACCAATTCTCTGTGCCTCCCCAGAGACAGCTGACATAGCACTTGGTTCCACTTAGTTCAAGTTAAAATTCAAGGTAATTTGCAATGTGCCAAGATGAGCAAACACTTGCACAACACTTTGCACACACTGGAAAAGCAAGATTAGCTTCCCAAGGCTTTGGGTCACAAGTGCAGAGGGAACTAATTAATTTTGTTTTCAGAAAACACTAACTTCACTTATAAGACAAGATTAATTTAATTCATTCCTTATGTTTTCTCTCAGCTTCTTTCTTGTGTTAACTTTTGCATAATCAATGTGTGAAGAAATATCCCAACACCGTGGATTTCTTATCTTGTGACCACTCTAACAAAAACCAAATGCCAATCTAAGTCAGAAGGAAAATACCCAGCACCTTGATTGATCTCCTCTGCTCAAAGCTGTTTATCTGGTTTTACTTCCCCAATCTCCAATTCTCTCCATAAGTTTGCTCTGCAAAGTATTACTTTTCAGTCTTCAGGAAGCTGTTAAAAGGTGATCACAGCTTTCCAGGAATTCCCAAAAACAGGAGTACAAACACACTGAACAACCCACAGAGGTTCACTCCTTGTTCTCAGGCCCTTCAGTCATCCCTCATGGGAGTTTTGCTGCCAGCTGCCCAACTTTCCTTCTCCACAAGGATGAGATGCCTCTTCACATACAAATCAAACACAGCTTCCAGTCACACTCCACGGCTGTACCCACCAATGTCCAGGTTTCTCTTCTTCTTCCTTCCCTAGGTGAACCATACCTAAGCCTGCTTCTAGAATGTTATTTATTTCTAATTATATTTACTGTTTATCTCAAATCCTTTATTAGCTAAACTACAGTATTCATTAGAGGCTGAAAATATAATTGGAAATGATACTGACTTTCTGAACTACTCATAGGAAAAAAAAAGTACTGCAAGAGGCTTAAAAATAAAGTAGCTTAGCCCTAATTCTCCTTGACAGTTCTTATATAAAAAGTTTTACCATTTTCTAGTCCAGAGTCAGAATAAATCATGTAATATCACATGTGAGTATAACTAAACCCAGCATCTTTCCATCTCCATTATGCACACAGGCTCTCACAGGAGATCAGCTGATGTGATTGGGATCTCCGTCTAAGCACCCATTATTTGGTTATCACAATAACCAATTGAATTTTGCCTCCATAACCCATCTCCTGATCGATTCCCACGGGCCCAGCCTGCCCCAGCACTGCAAGCAGCAGCAGAGTTTGCAATCCAGCAGAACCAGCTCTGCTGCACATGTCAGAGCTGCAGCAGTGCCACGCTCCATCACCGCTGCTGCTCCGGAGACGCTGCGGACACACAGATTCCCAAAATCCAGGCAAAACACAGCCACTCATTTCAGGTATCTGACAGGAAAGGGGATGGGAAGGACCATCAGACCACAAAGATGTAACACCCTTCCAGAAAAAGTCATAAATCTTCCCCAAACACTTTTCCTTTATGGGCAACGGTGTGAGCTGGAGCAGGCCATCAGTGCAGATGACTCCACAGAACTGCTATTCTGAAGGGAATCTCAGTACCTTAATTTTCCAAATGCATTTGCATCATTTTCTCTGTAATTTTGCATTACATAAACTGTGTTTGTCACTGCACATGTTTAAGACACAGTCACAATCTTCCAGTAATTATTTTCATTTTCAAAGAGGAAGCCCAATCCAGTTTATCACACGTGAAACAGAAGGATATGTGGATTTTTTAAATGCTTGCTGTGAAACTGGATGTATTTTTTTAAACAGCAGCTGCTAAATTTCTGTACCAAAAGATAATTTCTGACAGATAATACTAGTTACTAGGGACAACAAAAGTCATTCAGCAGCAGCAGCCTATTGGGAACACAGAAAGAAGTATTGTTTCTAGGAGCAAACAAAATTGTGTTTCTTGGGGGGGGGGGAAATGTTGGAAAAAGTTTTAGAAAGATGGGACTTGATCCAGATACAAGAGTGCAACTAGACAATCTAGGAGCTTGTGCAGCAATCTCACTCCCTAGCAGAGCAGCTAATGCAGCATGACATGGTGTGCCAGGCTGCAGCTCACAGAACCTGCCCTGGAAAACATCCTCCAGGGAGCTGCAAAGGTAAAGGCAAAACTGAGACCCAGCAGGATGGGAGGAGAAGTCAGCCCTGCAAATGGGGGGGAAGTCAGCACTGAAAATTTGCATCTTCTTCTTGCAAGTCAGCCAAAGACACAGAAAACTGTTTGAAATTCATGGGGGCACAGTCATCTGTCCCTCAGCTGCTCCAAACCCATTTAACCAGGAACAATAAAGTGGTTTAGAAACAGCAGTACAGGCTGCATTAGGCAATTACTTCACAAGGCTTCCAAAAAGTGGATTTGGGGAGCTGGGGAGCAGGGAGAGGCCTAAAGGTAAATTAATTCCTTTTCTTACTGTTTTCCTTTGTTTGACTTTTCTAGGCTGCACAACAATGTTGAAAAGTCAGGCAGGACCCAGCTCCATCCTGCACTTGTTAAAGGAGTGCAAATCTCCTGGTCTGTAGTGTTCATGAACAAGCATCTTTAATGACACAGGTGATTTAGCTCAGGTATTTCACTTCTATGAACAGTTCAAGGAGATCCCAGAGTCTGGAATAGCCCCACAATTTCACAAAGAAATGCAAGTAAGGGCAAGGTAGAAGACAGTCAAGGCTGTCATCCATTAAACATAATCACATCTTTCCTCAGTCTGCATGTGAGGAAGAATCAGGTAATGTAATGTCATGGTATCTGCATAGAAAGGTCCAAAGAACACAGCACTTACTGTTTGAAAATGCACAGCCCCACCCTCCTTTGGGGGTCAGCATCCAGCAGATCAAAGCAGGAAACATCTGAATGAGTTCATCAGCTAGTGACAGGGCACCTTAGAAATCCTGACTTGCTGCTTTAGCCACTTAAATATAGTAAATAACAATGTAAATAAAGAGGCCTGGCAGCATGTTGATGTATTTAACTGCAGTTCACTTGGTCCCAGGAGCAGAGTTAAGAGTTCAGTATAGACTATGCATTTATGAAAGCCTGGGTACACACAGTGAAACACAACAGGTCTTTTTACTTCAGCTGGGGTTTTATTCCAGAGTACAGTTCTGAAATAAATTTGAATTAGCTTACAACAGCATTTGCAGGAGAAGTCTGTAAGAATAACACCAAGAATTTAGAAATTCAGTCAGAGCTAAGCTAAAATTATCTCAAATTAAATAGAATAGAATTGAAAAGTCCTGTTGAAAAGAGGAAGTTGCAAGAAAATTTACATCTAGTGTACATAAAAGGCTGGCATTAGATTTTTTCATTGTCTATACCAACTCAGCAGAAAACAGAGCTGGAACCCTGAACTTTGAGGAGAACAGTACCTCAAAGGCAGCATCCTCATGAGAGGGCACAGCAAAGAAAAGGAAGCTGCTCATCCTTCACCTTGGTCAACCCAAGGCCACAGCCTCGTACTCCAAAAGTGAAGGTGGTTCAAGCACCCCACAACACAAAGCCCACACAGCAGGGCCAGGACAGAGATGGACACTCTGAAAGAGTGTGCTGGGTCTGCAGGACCCAGCCAAAAAAGAGCCCAGAGCACTTTGAAGCTCAACACTTCTGTGGCCCAATTTCATGAGAAAGAGCAAAGTGTGTCTCTCCCCAAGGCCTGGAGAGCCTGTCCCTGCAGAGCTCACCAAGGCAGTTCCCACCAGGAACACACCTGCACATGGAGACCTGTATCTACACCTACATGGATTTTGCCAAAAACCACTTCACGAGCTGACAGGCTGTTTATGCCTCTAATAATCTTAATGGCTCTGTGTAGAACAGGATGTAATTGAAAACTCCATGATTGTACTTAAGTTGTCAAGGACACAGTTGTCATAGTTACAAGTAAAGCTCAAGAGTTATTCAGGATTGCCTGTTTATTTATTGACACCAACAGCATTGGACAGTCCCACGAGTCTTCAGAAGAATAGAAATGGAGAGACCGGTTTTGTCCTTCAAGTCTTGACATAACAGTAAATACTGCACACAAAAGCATAATAAACTGCTTTTTTTGCACAGCTCCCTTCTCTCCCTCCACATGCAGCTGGCATTCAAGTCAGTCTGCTGCGAGCACTGCAGCAAAAGCACAAGCCAAGCTGCACTGCACAAGATGAAAACCTCACATCTACAGCTTGAAAGTACTGTCCAGTATCCATCAGGACACAACAATCCCTGCCTGCTTCATGGCACCTGCACTCAGGTCAGGGCTGAACCAGCAGCAAAGCCAGAACAGGCTTATCTTAAAACTTCCATCAAGTTGTAAAACTCATTTACAGTCTAAAGTCTCACTACACTCATGTGTCCAGGTTCTCCACCTCAGGTGCCCTCTAAGCAGGGTTTGGTGGCTGGATATGAACACATGATTTTCCTTTTTCTTAAAATAAAATCCTTCTGCCCTTGTCTCTGTTTTCCCTCTCTCCAAAAAATATTGGGGCAAGGAAAGACTCCTGGTCCCTAAACAGATGAATAAGAGCAGGTAGGAATGTTGTGATTATGGCACACTAGGATCCAGGTGACCCACTAAACTTCTGAGCAGCTCATTTTTGATCCAAGAACTATTGGCACAGCTAAGGTGGGATGAGATGTGCTTATACCTACCCTGTGAACAAGTACATTGTCTCAGGAAAAGAAAAAATGGAATTGAAAAAACATCTGCTGGAAATTGGGCAAGTTCCAGATGCAAAGCCAACAATACCTACATAAATGGCATAATGGTACATAAATGCTGAAAAAAAACCCCAAGTACAACTAAATTTACATTAGCTAAAATATTCTAGATTTTTTGGGGAATTTCTTAGTAGCTCCCCCTGAAAAAAAATGCACATTGATATTTCAGTGAACTTTACTATTGAGGTACATATAAAAACATCTCTTCAAGCCTATATTAAACATCTTTTCAAGCATATTTTAAATGCATTATTTTAAATGCAGATGGCAACAACATATCCAAACCACGTCTGTTCATTTCTACACATTTCCCAGACCAAAACAGCCCAGCTCACAACGGATTTAACAAATTATGGCACGGCCGTGCTTTTCAGATTAGTTGCTCCACAAGCATTTTGTAGTTTTGAAAAAATTAAAGTACTGCAAAATACCCTCCAGTGGTATTTCTAAGGAAATTACTTATATTCCTTGTAAGATTTTATTCCTAGCATCTTACTGCCGCCTCCTCAGAGATCAGGAAAACAGATAAATAGCATCAAATAAGAGCACAAATTATTTTCCTGTGTCATAAGGCATAAAATAGCTCATTTGGAGACAGCCTGCACCAAACCAAGGGAAACATCTCAAACCGGGGCGAGAGCTCTGCTTTCTCAAGGTGACCCCCATTCCAGCTGAGGACAGGGAAAAGCAGAGCCATGCAGATTTCTTGTACAAGGGGTCCAGAAATCAAACCAGGAGCAGCTCTCCCTGCACATCCATGGCATGTAACAATACACACCCCTGCTCAAACACAAAGTGCCACGTTCCCCTCTGGGCACAGAGCGTGGCCCCACTCTGTGCCCACCCCACCGCCCGCGGGCACACGGCAAAGGCACTTACAGGACTCGGATGCCAACTCCAGCTCTCCCGTTGGAAGTGCTGCTCCCAAGCTGCCCACAGCCAGCTCCTGGGTTGGAAGTGCTGCTCCCAAGCTGCCCACAGCCAGCTCCTGGGTTGGAAGTACTGCTCCCTGCTTCACTGCCCGCTTCCCTTCAGCGCAGGCTGCTGCTGGTTGTGCTGGTGAGGAGTGCCATTGCTGCCAGCTCCTTCCAGCAGCCGCGCAGCGGGGACGGGCATCACCCAGAGGGAGCCCTGAGCTGCAGCTCAGCTGGGGGGGATGCCCCAGTTAATGAAGGTTAATGGAACCAGCTCCTGGCAGCTACAGCCTGCGCTCAGCCAAAGCCAGCAGAGGGGAACACCCGGCTCGCCTCAGACCTGAGGGTACCTGGCTCTGGAATGTGGGTGTCCGAGCTCATCCAAAAGCCTCCTCGGCAGCTCTCTGCAAACAAATTCTGAGACGCGGAGCCAGACCGCGTTAAGGTCTGAAATGGCTCCTTGCTTTCCAACAATTGTGGAAGCTGAAGAACAGGTTTTGTCCCTAGACCCCTTATTTTTACTCTGGTTTGCAAATATCCTGAGGGTGACACCCAGGCACAGGACTGTCACAAAATCACCTCGGTTTGGCTCGTTCCCTCCAGGGGGTGCGCAGGCAGCACGGCAGGCAGCACGCATCCCGCGGCACCTCCCGCTGCACCCCGCTCCTGGCGGGCACGGGGGGGACCCGGAGACCCACAAAACACCAGCAGCACCCCTCAGGCACAGGGATGCAGGGAAAAGCAGCACGGGGTGCCACGGCCGAGGCTGGGCTACCAGGTTGCCATGGTGCCGGGGGGCAAGAGGGAAGATGTGCCAGAACGCGAGAGGCTGAGCCGCTTCAGATTTAAATCCCTGTGACAGCATTTCGGCCCAGCCACCGCACGGTTGCCGCGGCAACCGACGAGTGAAAAATCACAGCGGAAATCTGTAATTATTACACGCGAGGCGGTGACTTACCCCCTTCAGTAATCAGGGCATTAAAAGGGCTCGAGCGGAGCAGGGGGAGCCCGTGCCCCCCAAGAGGCAGGGCTGCAGGGCAGCTGCAGGGAGCCAGGTCCGAGCTGGGGGCCCTGCCCTGGGCTCTGCAGGATGCAGCTGTGGGATGCAGCACCTGGGCAGGATGCTCCCTCAGCACTGGGGTCGGATCGAGATGCTGCACCCTGTCTGCAAGGGGGGAGGTGAGGGAGCAGCCAGAGGGAGCCCCAGATTCGAGCTGCTGGTTCAGCACCAGCAGAGTGGGGCACAAGGAGGGGCCTGAGGCAGGCAGAGGCAAGGACAGATAGCAGCAGCAAGGGACAAAGATGGAAGATGCAATGCTTACAGCAGCAGATAACGTCCCTGGCATCTGAGTGACTCCAATGTGTGCTGCTCCTGCAGCATCTCACTTCCCTCTCCCCCCTCACCGAGAGCAGCCACAGCAGCAGCCCTGGTTTGGTGGGGGTGGGTGGTGTGGTGGCCACTGTGCCAACACAGGAACAGGGGGGACAAAGTCTTTGAGGCAGAGCAGACACACTCTGCAGTGTCTCTGTTGTAACACTACCTGGCCAGGTCATTTACACACCAACAGATGCCACACCAGCATCCACACACTTTGCAGGACTACGAGGTTTAAAGTCACCATGTTGTTTTCCAGAGCTTTTCTAAACAAAATGGACAATTGATAAGCATCCAGTCAAACTGCCAATCAAAATGCCACTAACACCAACAAGAAAGAGAATCCAACCCGGTTAATCCTGTTCTAGCTCCTCTCTCCTTTGCTGGACACTGTAGCATAGGATCTCATGTGAGTACTGTGTCAAGAAAGGAGCCCAGACTGCAGTTATTTGTAAGACAGATCCCATAACAAGCAGTTGATTTGATCCAAAATAAGAACTGAACCTCATTCCTCACCTTCTTCATAATTTAAACAGTTTTATTAATTACATACACATACTGTAAACAACACATTTAAACTGACCTGGTACTGGTTACCAGTCATTAGAACAAACTGGCGGCTCTAAACTGAACCTGCTAGCCAGATAATCTACCACAGAAAGTGCCACAATCCTATTCAGACAGATGGCTAAGGCAGGTACACATCACAAAGCAGAGGGGAAAGGACTGAGAAAAGCTATAGGTGCTTAGACACACCATGTTTAAAACACTGAAACCAAGAGCAATTCATTGTGTCAGTGATTTATTACTACACTTATTCAGTGTAGTAATAACCAGGATTACAGCTCCTAAAGAAGACTGAGGCTCTTGTGTCTCTGCTGAGTGTTGCCTTGGATGATGTGAGGCTAAACTCATTAAACAAAATGATTCTGGATGCGAAGTACTTTGTGCTGCAAAGTGCTAACAAGTTATATGGCAACATCAGCTGGAGACTCCAGTCAGCACTGTGCCCCATGTGCTGAGTCATGTCGTGGCCAGCTGCTTGGAAACCCATCCTGCAGAGACACTGAATGCTGTTGCCGACTTTTATTTGTAGTGGATTTCTTTGGCTTTAACCCTTGCATTAAATGGCTTAACACCAAACTGCCACTTCCTGGGTAGAGCTTAAATCCTTGCTGTTCTGAATGGCTGCTTTCATCCCTCCATACCTACAATTACCCTGCCTGGCAGGCTGGATGAACAAAGAGGATGACAGTGACTATTTAAGTCCTGTTGCAGGGCAAAAAAACTTAGAAGTCCCATGTCAGTGATTTGAAGCAACTATAACTATAACTATACTGAAAATTTATCTAGGATGTATAAAAAATGTGCAGTTCACAAAAGTGGGAGCTGTAACAAAAACCCCATGGACTTGCATTTGATTTAATCAAGAGAACAGTGGTAATGAAATCTATCTGAACAGTCTGTCATTGGAGAGGATGTGGCCAACCACCTGCACTAAGTTCACATTCTGCTCTGATTTGCAGTTGTCAAGGGAAGACTCACTCACTACACAATCCTCTACTGTTAAAAAGTAATCTCCAGCTTCAGCAGAAACAACTGTTAATATATTTCTCTGTATCAATGCTACAAACATCCTTCTGAAATACATGATGATGATGATACAAGGCAAAATGGGGATCAGTTTCTGGCCAGGCTGGTCCACAACACCAAGTAAAGGCACATGGTTAGTATAAAAGTTATTTTGTTTTTATGGAAAATACTGGAAGTTTTACTGTGTTACCAGTGCATTTCACTGCAAATGATGGCAAATTCCAGCAGCAACTCTACAGCCCTCCTTAACCCCTGCCACACACCCTAGAAAGCATTTGCTACACTTTCTTAAGAAAAAAAACATTTAAAAAACCACAGCTACAATACTTGAGAAGAATTCAGTATTCAGAAACAGCAGCTCCAGGCTAGACCCAAGATGTCAAAATCCTAAATGTCATACACATCTGCAAGAAATGGGAACAGAACACACGAGAATCACAAAGCAGAGAGCAAAGCATGCAGGACACTCAGCACCAAATCTTAGTCCTCCTTCAAAAAACAGAGGTGCCACAAGAATCAACAGCATGGTCTGCATGAAGAGGGAAATCAATGCCTCTCTTAAGGGCTTGTATTTGGAGAAGGAAGATAGCACAAGCTGGAGTGTCATATCAACCTCTAGGTACTGTGAGCAGTAATCACTAGGTTCACCTTAAAATAAATTAAAAAGTACTTCAATGGAGTTAGAATGAAACAAAGTAAGAGTATATAAATGTTGACCCCAAGTTAATTGCAAAAATCTGAGCAAATGATTTGTAGACAGTGGGATAAGGATCTTACTTGGCCAAAGAAGATTACCATGAAGGGCAAAACAAAATAAAAAGGACATCTGGGATTGCTTAGTTTTGTGGGAAAGCCAGCACACTGCAGCTTTCCAGCCTCTGGCTGGCCAGAAAGCTGCTTCCTACCCTAGCACATCCAATAACTTTAAACTCCGTGTTCAGAGGCAGTTTTCCTTTCATGAAAGAAGTTAAAAGGCTCGTGAACAGAGTGGAATTCAGCACAATCAATACCACTAACTGCAGGGATTTCATTTGGTGGGCAGATGTTGAGCTTGAAAAAGTCAGAGGTGGCAGGTGTGCAGGGCACACCTGCACTATCACTGATCATAACTGCTGTAACTCACACTGACCCAGGGACAGAGGGATCACCCCCTCTGTTCTTCAGATGTCAACTGCTTCAATTCCCATTAAACATGAGAACTTCACATTCCAAAGGAAAGGGATGTAGGAATTAAGCACAATTACTATGAAATTCTACTATTCAAAAGTCCTATTATTTCCTGTTTATTCAGGCAATAGGTAAAAAGCAGTTTTGCTTTTCCTTTAACAGCAGTTGGGGAGTTTTCAAAACAGTTCAGGAAACACAGATATGCACACAGTGTTAAAAAGACTGTGTTATAAACTCCCTAGTATGTTTAGAACATTATTTTTGGGCTCCAGATGGAGAAAGAAACTAGTGCCAATCTGATTCAGCAAGATACGTGTTTCTCGAGTGGTCCCTTTTACTTCACTGGGCCCATTCACAAAACTAGAGTTGGGAATGAGACAAAGAACTCTGCTGAATTAAAGGCAAGGTAGAAATACTGGGAACTGGATGATTCTCTTGTGATCAAAACCTGGAAGTTACCCACTAGGGAAAAATCCACAAGGCTGCTGCATGAGCTGTGCTTATTTACTCCTTATATATTGCCTGTTTAACCAAACTAATGTATCCAGGTACTAAATACCTGGATGCAAATTTGAGGAGATAAATTGGACCTTACCAAGTGTGCTAATGGCTAAACTCACTGGTGAAGGCCCATGGAGGTGCATCTCTACTGAACCCTCAACTCTCATGGTAACACTGACAGCCACAAGAAACTGGGCTCTGCTCTTCAGCCTGACACATCCAAGTGGAGATTTACCACATTTAGGTAGTTAAAAAGTGTTGACCAGTTTTGGGAAAACTTCCATAAAGATTTGGACAAATCTTTATAGAAGTTCTAATACAAGTCCAGCTTACTTGCTGGGGTAAGGGAAGAGGGACCTGGAATCAAGAAATAGATGAAGGATGCCTTGTATAACTGTGATGTTAAGAGAGGCTGCTTAAACAGTGGGAAAACAAACCCAGGATGAGTACAATCAGTATGGAATAACGAACCAGTAGTTAGGGTAAACAGCTTGTTTATTTATTTAACAAAAACCTTTTGTGGGAGATGTTTATCTTCCTAGGGGTAGCTCATAAAAGTAAGGGCATTAGGACAATGGGACAGAGAGTGGTTCCCTTCAGAGTGCTGCCCTTATTGGTATTTAACCTCTGTCAAGAGGGCACTGCCACAGAAGCTCAGCAAATGAACAAAAGCAAATTTCCCTTCTCCTTCATAAAATCAGGGTTTCACCAAATGGATGCAATTGCAGGATTTATCAGTAATCAAGTAATTCTTCACGGAGGATACATCACATGCTTTGTTAGTGTATCATCTTAAGCTGCCCCTTTCCCCTCTTTGCTGTTAACTAGTGACAATAAATAAAAGATATTCAGAGCTTGGAGTTTTGCAAGAGATGAGAGGAATGCAAACCTGCTAATCTTGCTCACCAGCCAGAGCAGAGGATCAGTTATGCAAGGCTGCATGTGGATTTTGACCAGATATAGCAAACAGCTCCTTTCTCCTCTCTTTTTCATTTGGAACAACAAAAGTGAAGCTGTGAGCCATTTCCTATCATTTATCAGATCACTCTGGAAACTCATTTTCTCTGCACATTTTCTGGGAAAAAAAAAAAAAAAAAAGATAGTTTATGCAAGTGTTGCATCGCAAAATGATGCAACCAGCCTTTGGTTTGCAGGACAGTAGCACATTCTGAGCTTCTTTTCTGAAGAACTGCACTTTGAGCTAGCTTTCCTTTTCCACTCAGCCTCCCATCCACACCAGAGTGATTCCTAATTTGGGGAAGAAAAATCACCAAACCCTTTTTGGTGTCCAGTGGAGTCACAAGCTCAGCTCAGAGCAAACCAGTGAAAGGAACCAGCCAAGCAGTGAGAGGAACAAGAAGTGCACCCTGAGGTGCCACCACGGTTGATTCCCTGTTGAAACATCACCTACCCATGGAACCCATGGCCATTGTCAGTCCCACTATTTTGATTGAACCAAGTCCCACTACACCAAAACATACAGAGAAGCAAAACAATGAACTCTAAACCAATACAAAATCAGGTAATGGTCCAATTTTTATGCATTAATGAACAGCAGGAATCCTATAGTCTACATCAGAAACAAGAGGTCAAGGGAAAAAATAAATTACTGAAATCAGGCAAGCAGTCTCCTGTTTCTGCTAAAAGGAAATGGCATTTGAATTTCATTATTAAAAGAAGAAAAGCACTATATTTGTCAGTGACAGCTACTGCAATGCACAGACTGTTGCTGCAGTCAGTAAAGTCCTTCCCAGCCAGAGGCCCTGTAAGAGGAATGAATGCAGCCCCCAGCACTGCTTATCATTGTCTCCTCTTGCCTCTGCTCCCTCCCTTTGTAACACTAACCAGCTCTTTCTGTGCTGTGCTTCAGCTGCTTTTCACAACAGCCAGGGCAGAAGCATCGTGTTCCAGCAGCCCCTTCCAACACCCAGTGCCCACACCACAGAACAAAGATTTGCTCCCCTGCAGATCCATTACCTGATAAAACCACCCTGCAAACAAGGAATGTGGTGTTCATCCGAGCCCAGCTCATCCTCTGCTTTCCTACCTCCACCAGCACACTCTGATTGTGTAATCCTATTTCTCTCTCCAGGAAGCTGCATTGCAGCAATAGCTGTGGAGCAAAAAACAAGGCTTGCTTTATACTGGAGCTGAGAGGGGAGAACACAACATGAATGGCAGCTCAGTCCATACAGGTAAATCCTATCCCTCACACCTGCAGCTCAGTCCATACAGGTAAATCCCATCCCTCACACCTGCAGCAGGGGCCCATCAGTGTGTGTGTGCTCAGCTTTGCCTGAAGTGATGAAGCTGTTAAGGATGGAGAAGTCATGGCCTGCAGCCTGCCCACAAGACCCTGTGGCAGGATTACCCTCTGGCCTGTTGCCATAAAGCATCTTATGCCTGAAATCTGTCCAGAGCAGTTTGGTTTGGTTTCTAACAGCTTTTTTACCTCCCATGTTCTCTAATGCCCACGGAGGCAATCATTTATATAATCAGATATATACAGTGAGAGCTGTTAAAATCCTTCAGTAAAAACTTGCTACCTCCATCCTGCTCCCAGTGTATTATATCTTTTTGTGAATATCAAAACATCAATATAAAGCAAGAACCTTTCAAAAAGTGTGTATTCCTGACAGATGTGGAAGAGTTAACAGAGAAGAAGAAGATGGCTGGTTCCCATTATTTGAGAAGAAACCTGACAGACAATTTGGGAGGAAACATAACACAAACAGAAATTATTACTGCTATTAGGTTACACAAAGTTTATTTAAAATACTTAATTTTCATGATATTTATGTTACTTATGCACATTTCTGTAGCATTGCCAGACCAATTAAAACATATGAGTTGATTTCATTTGTGTTTGTTGTCAAGAGACGCTGCCAAGAACTTCCGCACACTAAAAAGGGAAGCCAAAATTGGCATGCTGTGGTGATGTTCAAAGTATTTAATCAAAATTGAGCTTGATGAGTTACAAATACAAATGAGGGATATAATTCTTTCCTTTCCCTGCAAACTAGTTTCTTTTCCTGTTTTCCTCAGGGGCTTCTGAAGCCTGTATTCCTGCACTACCTCGTTCAGAAAGGAAAAGGCCTGGAAGGGCCAGAGGTGGTATCTCTTGTGAAAAAAAAAAATCTGTAGGTTGCTCATTTGCTGGGAGGAAAGAGGAAGGGGTGGGCTTATTCTGAGAGTACAGACAACAAAGCCAGCATGAAATCAGCCAGCACTGGGGAAGGAATTTCCAAGAGGAACTTGCCCTGTGCTTTGCCCAGTGCAACGCTTACTGATGGAGCCTGATGCTTTAAAATTGAGCCAAACATCAAAAATAGGACACCACAAAAACATCATCACTAATTTATGTGTTTTTCCAACACCCACTGTTCTGTGAGAAACCAGTGATGAAACCAAGGTTACAAGGGGAAGGAAAAAAAAAAAAAAAAAGCCCTGAATAAAACCCAATACCCCAACGAATAACTAGAAAGTAAACAACATTCTGGCAATCCACACTCTTGGGTAACACTTTTCCATGTTTTCTGTAAACATTCCACCCACAGGTAGGCTGTGTACTCCAGGCTGAGCTGTCCACTGACAGGGCAGCACCTCTCCCACTGCTGCTTCCCTCAGTTCACCCCATCCCCTGCCAGCTTCCCTTTCACAGGAGCATCTCCTTCACCCAGCAGGACAGTGGATGTTCTGCCCTGCCTCCTGCAGAGCTATAATGCTCTTCTAGGCAGAAGCATCTGTTTTTAGAGCTGACAGGTAGGACTAAGAGCTCTTAAAGCAGACCTGACACCATAAACACAAGGGCTGGAAAGCTGTGTGGGAAGAGCAGGGAAAGTGGAGAGCACAGCACACTGACACTGCAGGCAGAGGAAATGTGGTGCTCGTGACTTGCAGATGGCAGAAGAGATGGAAGGAAATGCATGAGAGAAGCTCTGATCCCAATCCAGGATCATCCATGCTCCCAAACACAGCCCATACAGCTGGGAGAGTGACACAGTCTGTGGGGAACAGCGAGCAGACATGGAAGCTGAACCCAAACCCCTCCACTGACCCAGCCAGAGGCACCCTAAGGCAGTCAGCACTGAGTACAACGCACTGCAGACCAAAGGAGGCACATCCAGGTTTCTCCCACTGCAGCAGCCCCCTCCTGAGGCAAAGGAACAGCTCTCTGCTTGGGAAGACACCTCTGGGATGCACTCCCACAACAGCCATCCTCTTATGGTTCCACCAGCTGCCCACACCTTGGAACAGGCACCTGGTCACAACCCAAGCAGGCCAGGGTTAAATTGGATTTGTGTATTCCAGCAGGTGCCAGGTAAGGATTGCCCAATTTCTTGGCTGTTATCCAGCCAATTTTCAAGGTACTGGAACTCACCAGGTTTCAAGCTTCAGGCATTTTGAGGCCATTGCTAAAAAATTCCTAAGTAAAACAGAATTATATTATGGGCACAACAGCTGCAAAGCAATGTATTTTCATTTGTAAAATTAAAACTGAATTTTGGAGACAGCAAGGGAAATTGCTGCTGGAAAAAGGAATATTTCAAAGCGTTTGAGAAAAGCAAAAGCTGGAGATAGAAGTTTTTTCTACTCAGAATTACAGCTACACAGCTAAACCAGTAAATTTGGCACTTCATCTTGTCACCTGGAGTGTATTTGAGACATACTGACTTTTTACATGAATTCTTTAGCAAGCTGCAGAACATCCCCCAGAAACACCAGCAGAACTAGATGTTAGTGTTTAAACTGCCAAGTTTCCTAAGAGTCACAAGAAGGTAAACACTCCCTGCCAGTGCCAAGTTGCATTTCAGGAAAATCACAAAATCTAAATGGGAAAGTCACCAGGTCTGAGGCTTTATTGCCTTCAAGGTGCCTTGCACCTTGCCACAGAAGTTCTGTAGCACACTGCCTCCCAGCCAGAGCCCCAAGGAGGAATTTGATACAATACAAGCACTCACTACACAAATACTTTATCTCCTGCATAAAAACTGAGAGAGGGAGCTGAAATAATGGAGAACACATTACAAAAGGGAATTAAGTGTGAAAAGCTAAGTTCAAATTTCTTCAAGCTGACAGCATTCACTTACTAAAGGCAGTACTTTCAGCTGAGTGACTTTGGTGCTTTCTCACATCAAACAGGACAGCAGAGCTTTATCAATTTATAAAAATTGAGTTCATCACTAGGGCAGACCTGTGTCCTGGACACTCCAGGTGCCCAATCCAAACCCTTCACAAAGGCATTTAATGAGACCAGCTCCTTGCTGGTGCCATAAAATAACTCCATGACTGTCCAGCCTTGCTAGGACATGCATTCATTTCCACCACAGAATTTATGGCCGTAGAAGCTATCACACACAAAATTCAAAATACTCCAAATGCAAAAACTAGGAAAAGAGAACATAAACTTCATGCAACAAAAAGTGAGATTTCTTTTCAAAATGAAAATCATACCCTCTGAAAATATTCTCCCTGCTGCAAGTAGATTTATCTCTACTGGACAGCAAGAGAAACAAGCTGCTTCTTCCACACAGCCAAGAGCTGCAACACATGAGCAAGGTTCCTACCTCATTCTTCTGTTGAATTTCTAGTACTGGCTAAATATGGAAAATGAAGAGTAAAATATTTTGTGAAAGACAAACAATCTAATACAAGGATACAGTACAGAACCTTACTCCCACAGACCCAAAGAGAGCCTGAAAGCCACAGAAATAGTTTACAACAATATTTTCTGTTTTAGACACTTTGCATGCTTTGGAAAACCCCCAGAATACTGTTATTTTTGCACAAACACCATATGGCTAAGAAAATATCACTTTCTCTGTTTTCCTGGACCATAGCTGTCATTTCAGGCAACAGGACCATGATCTGATAAAACAGATCACAACATTCAGAAAACCAAGAGGGGACAGAGGTGGTTTTCAAGCTGCAGAACAGTGGCTAGAAGAATTATCTACTTTTAGTTGGTAGCAGCTCTGACCCCTAAGGCAACCTCTTCTGTACATAAAAAGAGAAATTTGAAAGCAGATCCATCTGTAAAAAGAATAGGATGCTTTCAGCCTCTGGAAAGATAAATCTGTTACATAACTTTTAAAGCATATCCATCCTTACCCAGGCAATGAGCCCACTGGGATAATTACTTGTGTGGTGGATTTTTGGTCTTTAGGTTTCACTGCTCCTGATGTGTCATTTTTGTGTTACTTGCCTGTACTTGCACAGCTCCCTACACATCAGCACCAGCTGCTTTCCTTCTGATGGAACCCAGCTCTTTTATGTTATTTATTCTTTCAAATGGGATAAGGGACTTCACTGTTTGATACAGACTTATCATTATGCCTGAAAAACTCTTAAGAGCTTAAAAAGAACTGCAAAAGAACAGACACTACTGGAAAAGCCTGTTTGGATAAAAGTCATGCACACAGATGGACAAGGTGCAACATACAAAGAGGAATAAAAATGTCTTTAGAAACAACAAAGATGAGAAAGGTCTTACATGAAATCTGAGAATTACTCAAGATCTATTCCTTTCTCCTCCCTGCTCCTTCTGACAAAGGCAAAGCCAAGAGCAAAGGAGATTCACCAAGTTTAAAGAGTCCCCATTTGATTTGAAGTTTCTGGTATACAGCCAATCCTGCAAGATTTGAAGATACAACTGGGTAGTATTCTTACAACAGAGATACAACAGTGAGTGCTACCCTGTTCATATGGTACATACACATACTGCCACTCAACAGCCTGCTTTTCTGAGACACTTCCACAAGCTGTTTTTGTTTGGGTAAGAAAGGAAGGGAATTGCATTTGTAATTGAAACAGAGAAAAAAATTAACAGCGTTTCTGGAATGGATTCTTGATCCTAGAATTCATGAAACAAAGCCCAGAAGCCAAGAAACAGATCCAACTGGCCACAGGGCAGCTGTAAAGTCTAATAATCCTTGAATTTATGAGGCTAAGCAGTGGCAGAGGTACATCACCTGAGCTGTTTTAATTCAGGCCCAACACTCAGAGCACAAGCCCAGGGGAAGGCTCTGCACTCCCAGGGCAGGAGTGGTGCCTGTGCAGCTGCACCTGCACACACAGGCAGCTACAGCTGGGCTGCTGCCCAATGTGCCTGTGGGGACACAAGGCATTGGATAAACTGCTCTCAAACTTGGCTGTTAAGCCACACCACACAGACAGGGCAAGAGGAACCACCTGGAAACCCCCAGGCTGCTGGCAGGGGCAGCAGGAGCTGGTTTGAATGAACATACACATGGCAGGCAAGAATCTGAATTCCTCCCTGCATCTGAAATGATCCAGATCAGGATGTTCTCCTTGCCCAATGACAGCACAGCTGCCAGCAGGACACCTACTGATTTGTTTGGTGTTTATTTGCATGCTGTGCTTGCTTACTGCCTCTGGGCATAAATATCCAATTTTATCCACTTATTTGAGTTTACTTTGTGTCTGGATGCACAAGACCTCACTGTACAGTATGCCTCCAAGGCTGTCATCCCTCAGAAGACTAAAGGCCTAATGAAGGACTAATAAAACAGTTTTATTGCGTTTTTTTGCACACATATTTTACAAGAGGTCAGCTTGTCTAATAACACTGCACACACACTGTCTAATAGCTTGTTTAATAACACTGCACACACACTGACTCAGGTCTCCATTTATCTGCAGATCTCTGAATCACTGTCCTCTGCCTACAAGATTGTCCAGGAGGAACCACACACAGACTGCAGACACAGAAGACCTGACCACTGATTCCCAGTCCACAAGGCTACCCAGCACATCACTTGCAATAAGAGCTTTATTTCCCCGTATCTCTGTCAGCTTCCCTGTCTGTACAGTCAGACCAGTGATGTTTGAGGAATGCTTTAAACACTAAGGATGAGAAACACTACAAAATCCAGGTATTATCCTTCTTTGCATATGCTGTGCTTCAGTATGGTGAGCTGTGATCCAGCATTTGAATCACTGACCTCCAAGTCTCCCTTTGTAACTCCAGGCAGAGAAGACAAACTGCCCCCCAGACAGAATTTGCCCAATACTCACACTACAGAAAAGACAATTACAACAAGAAACCAACGTAACAAGCACCACAAAATCGCCAATTCAACTTATAACACAATAACCAGATTATAACAGGATTCAATAGGTAATTTACTTACTGCAGAGCTTCTAGAAGGAAACTTTACTATTACCCTCCTTTCACACCAGTTGGCTTTGAACCTTTACCAAATTCCTTGCTTCAAACTGTAAGAGCAAAGACCCTTTTAAGAGCCCATACCCATCAACTGTGCCTTTGAACCGTGGGGCAAAATCCAGTATTTGTAAGTCTGAAC
The DNA here is from genome assembly GCA_013389925.1 of Aegithalos caudatus. Taxonomy (NCBI): domain Eukaryota; kingdom Metazoa; phylum Chordata; class Aves; order Passeriformes; family Aegithalidae; genus Aegithalos; species Aegithalos caudatus. The sequence goes on along the minus strand of WEIU01006277.1, from coordinate 632,238 downwards.
ATTCATTACTGATTACAAAATTACTTGGAAATCTCCCACAGTAGTTCAGTTTCTTTGCATACCGTTTCTTTCTCTGTTTATTTCATAAACAGAGATGGACAATTACAGAGGCAAAAGCCAAGAGGCAGAGCTCTGGTTCAAGAGCTCCGTGCTACTTTAAGCACCGTAAGGGAAGTGATGCTAAGGATGTATCAAACCAAAGCATGAGGTATTGGCTTGGGGTTTGCATCACCAGCACCAGCTGGAGAGCAGGAAACTGAATAGCCCAGCTGAACCTCAGCTCAAGTGCAGCACCAGGCCTCCACTAAAACCATTACTCAGCTGCCTGCAACACCTCAGCCAGGGGCTCCCTCCACGCAAACCAGTGCCGCTCTCCCCACGGCACACAGCTGTTCTCCCACGGGCTCTGTGCCCTCGCGTTCCCTCTGCCCCCTTTCCCCGCCGCAGGTCCGTGCCGGGGCCCAGCCGCCTGTCGGCGATGCGGCTGCCGGGGCACGGAGCATCCCAAACCCGCCCCCGGTGCTGTGGAACGCGCGGGGAACAACGAACCCTCCTGCGCTCCGCAGGGTCCGCGGGGCCGGCGCCGG
>WEIU01006277.1:617562-631242 GCA_013389925.1 Aegithalos caudatus | reverse complement strand
GCTCAACAAGGGCTGCCCGCCCTCCTCTCCGCCTTCCCCGCGTCCCCCTACTCTCAGGGCCGCCGTACATCCTTGATAAGGGCAGCGAAGCGGAGCCTCTTTCCTAAGCGCGATGGGGATCCCTGCCTGCAGGGTTACAGCTCCACGAAGACCCACTGTCCTTTCCTTATTGCCTCGTATTTATCTGCTGCCACTTGGGACATACTTAATTTAGCAAAGGCAGCAAATGAGAAAGTGTCTTGGTCTTCTAACTCTGATTAGAAATTCAAATTAAACCTAGTGTGATGATAAACTTCAAATTTGAAACCCGAAGCTTCACCAGCATTTATGCCTGGCCCAGACAAAACACGTTTTTGTTGTGGACAGTAGTGGACTGAAACAGCTCAAATCCCATACCGAGCCCTGCTGCTCAGCTGCTGCTCGGTTCTGCTACAGCAATGTGCTATCTGCAGCCACAATGCTGCCCTTGAAGCTCCAACCCAGTAATAAATATTATTATGCATCTTGTCTGGAACAGAACCTAAGGCAAGCATGTTGAGCCCTACCTGGCCTGTCATCTTACAGAACTGCATATCTCACTCACAGTCTTGGTTTTCTTCAAAACTTAAGAGCTGGCTACAAAAGGCCAGTAAGAGTTTCTGAAATGTACAGCTCTGTCCCCCCTCCTGTGAGCAGCACACCCCTCTCCCTGTCCGGGTCACTTCCCAGAACTGGGGTTCATTATCGATGCACACTCGGTCACAAGAGAGGGGAGCTGACTGTCAGACCCTGCTCAGCCCACAAGTGCCTCCATGGAAGTTGCAGGGAGTATCCTGGAGCAGCTCTTATTGTGGCAGAGCAGCTGAAGGCCAGCAGACAGGAGAGCTGGAGAGGACACAAGCAAGGCAGGAATGATGCGGGCTCTGAGATGCCAGAGCTGTTCTTTTGTGCTGCAACCCTATCAATGTGCAGATGGTGTTGCAGGATCCTTCTGTCCCTGCACACACCACTCGAGGCTAGGCCGTCTACGCCTCCTCATTTCCACTCACCCAGCCCAGAACCCTTATGTCAGTCAGTTTATTCCAGGAAGAAAGATTTCATGGTCCAAAATTGCAAGAGAGGCGGTAGTTTAGCCATTCAGATGGCAGAAAGCCATTTGTATCATAAAGGATAAGGAAGCACTAGAACAGATTACTGGGAGAAGTACAGGATCTCCATGATGAGAGCCTTTGATAATGAATACTTACCAAGATTCTCAGATGAATATGATTCTACTTTGAGAGGAATACAGAGTAGATATTTCTTGGTGCCCGTGATCATCCCAAAATGTAAACCTGCTACTGACATCCCAGAGAACAAGAACAGAGCAGTAAACTTTACTTTTTTCCATCCTATCTTCTGTCCAACTCTCTGTCAACTTCCTTGCCTAATTTATTATCTGTATATTTACTTAACTTTGAGGCAGGAATTATGTTACATCTAATTATTATTAACATATTATGTATTTTACTCACTATCTGAGGAGTATCCCCTTTGAGTATTTGCTCAAGAAGCTTAGAGAATACACTTGTTCACAAGCTAGGGATGTTCCTTTGCATCTCTTCTTGCTCACACCACTGGGGCTGGCCGGGGCAGTGTGTAAATAAACACACACACACGCACATTTATATATGTTAATATTTTGTTATTGCCTTCAGGTGCTGGTATTGTTCAAGAAATTCCATGTGCCATCTGCTGGGGGAAACTTTCTCTCAGGCAATGTGCTGTACTGACACAGCTGACTGCACTGCTGGCAGCATAAAGAGGCAGTTATTTCTCAAGAGGAAGCTTTATTCTCTTAATGCACCAGCTTCCAGCACAGATGCAAAGGGCACACAAAAAGTCAGGGTCAAGATGGGTCTGTAAAAGAACACAAACCTCTGGACCTATATCACAGCATGACAGTCTGGCAGCAAGAAGTAGCTCAATTTCAAATCCTATTTCACCTGAACCTCCAAAGTGTTCAGGTTACAAATACCATGATCACACTCAGGAGGTGAACTGCATTTTAAAGACAAGTTGCTAAGCATTAAGTGAATAATTCTCAATTTACTTGCAGATTGAAAAATCTCTGCAAGCTTATGAGACAGGCAGCTACCCTTGCCCTGCCATAACGAGCAGACAGGAATTCAGCACCCCTTTTCAAAAGCAGTCTTCAGTTTCCTGTACCCACCACTCAGCACCAATAACTGTCTTTAAAATCAGCAGCAGCATTTGGCTGTCACACTCTTGGCAGTCTGACTCCAGGCAATGTGGTTTCAGGCACAGGTCTGAGGAAAAACAGCTTTGCTGATACACCCTGCACTGCCACATTGGAAGCACAGTTATACATAACTCCAAAGTGGACTCAGACATCTATTGCCATCAAAATAATTGGTCTGTTCTTTCCTTATACCCCCAGCAACAGATCCCCCTGATGGCCCTGAGTGGATCACAGCAGTCAGCTGGATTAGAGATCTACAATGAGATCTACTCATTGATCCAATCCAGAAGTACACTTGCAATTAGGCTTCCTGGGAATCAAAAACATCAGAATTCAAATTGCAAAGCTGCTATAAGCAAGTATGGAAAGGGAAAATACACAACTGGAACACAAAATACGCTCAGCAAGTAGAAATCTCAGATGCACAATTCAATTTCTCCAAGTTAAAACTCAGACATGTTGTCTACCAGAATTAAAAAAACAAAGCAAATAAAACAAAACCCAGAAATGCAATTGCCAGGGACAAAGCCCTTAATCCTCTGGTGAAAACAGAAAAGGAGTGGGGCTAGTGGTGGATGTAGAAGTCTACAAATGGTTGAGTTAATGAACAGACAATCTCGTGATAGTTATCTTCTATAAAACTTTGAGATCCAGTTTAAGTCCTCACCTTCTAAGGAATGAGAAGTCCCCACCACACACAAACACAAAGTACATCCACTTTTTCCTAGAATGTTTCCTGAAAACCCCAAACTGCTGGAGGCAAAGCTACTGTCAAAAAGTAGGCAATTAATCACCACCTTTTTTTTCAGTATTATTTCCACTGTAACTTCATTTGCAAGTCTAGGTGAGAAGTGCAGAACCACGCATGCCACCTAAACTGTTACTCCAAAATACAATACTGTCAAACTAGAAAGGAACAGGGTGTTGAACAAACTGTAAAATGTTTTGACTCAAAGTGTTGTACAGCAGATGGAGCTACAAGGATGGCCTACAAATAGCCACCTACACTTGAGAACACCCAGGAATGACAAATATACAGAATCTATCCCACCAAGAGAGCATCTTCAACTTTTTTCTACTGCAAAATGACATACACACATTCACAACAAAGCATCTCTCAAAGTTTCACATCAACAGATTTAAAAGAAAAAAATGAAGTTAGTTTGCAATGCTTACTTGGGTGTCACATAAAAGTTCAAGTTCTTCTCCTGACCAATGTTTATAATTGTGTCACCTTTGTTTCTCTTAAGAGATAAAAACAAGAGAGGGGTGGCGACTGAGAACAGACATTTGTTGTTTCATCATATGGCAGTGACAAAAATAAAAATCAATTTGTTTCAAACCAGATTCCTCCTGGAAGATCATGTGTCTATCCATTACCATACTTCCCAAGAAGATCTGGACACTCCTCCCTTTTATCAGAACTAAGTGCACTGCAAGGGTTCTGCAGTTCCCCTTCACCTCCTCTATGTTTCTCTCTCCAGAAAATGATTCATCTGGATGACCACTGGATTTGCCAAACAGATCCAGAAATGCTCCCAACTGCCTGATGACTTTATTTAGCAAAAGAGAAAGTCAAATTTCCAAATGAAAACTTAACCTCCACAGCCAAGTAGAAATAGTCATAGGTTTTAAATTAAGTGCCTACTTTCTCTTCACAGAAATGAAGGACTTGCAGGTGAGTTTCTGTTGAGATTTCCAAAGACTTTGAGAAGTCCTGTGTGAGAAAAACCACAGGATTCCCTAACTGCTCGCACTAGTTCACATCAATTCAAACTGATTCTTGTACAGCCTTCAAAAATCACTACTGAAATAAGCATCTACATTCAAAAATAGTTGAATCTACCAAAATTATCAGCATTAGATAACAAACCAACAAACACTGGTTTGGGAATCTGGATTAAAATACAGTTTTTTATCTTTGAAGTTCAACTGAAGGTTCTAAAAATGAAGTTTTGTATTGACCTAGGCAGATATGTGCTAACATAATGTAATTTTTACTTTGATTGTACTCACAGGGAATGGCCACCATCCTCTAATAACCTTTCATCCCACTAAAGAACACAAAAAATAAGGTCTTCAACACATAGGCAGGTTATGAAATAACTGACCCATACTAAATGTAAAACAGGCTTTCAAGAAGTCCATCAGATGCTTCTAATGAACATCTTGCACACTCCCACAAGTCCCAGGCTGGAACAGCTGCCTCACTGACACTTCTGAGGAATGCAGTGGGCACAAGGATTTCCATGGCAGTGGACATATGGCAAAGTGATATAAACACAACAGTGCACATAACATTTATAAAAGTACAAGCAGATTTTTGATTTCATTAATAACACAGGAGATATTTAATAAATATGTTTTATTTTAATCCAGAAGTAAGATACTGGAGGCCCCCTTTTGTGTGAGCAAGACATTCCTGGCCACTTCCTTGCCCACAGCCTCACATGTATATGCTGAGGATAGAATTCCAAATATTTCAAGAGCTGTATCATCTCCCTTTATGTGGTACCTTCTCACCCTCAACCTGCCTAGGACAGAATAGCTTAGAATTCCAGAAGGACAATATAGGTTGACTTCCTATACTCAAAACCTCTGTAGAGTATTTTTAGAGGCTCAAACAAAATGCATCTTGTCTCTTTTCAATTCAGTAGCCCTAAACCAGAGTGATTTATATAAGGCAAACTGAGAATTAAGAGCCAAGTTTCATAAACAAATTTCCTGAAGAAAATTTAATTCATGACAAACAAGTCTTGTTCAGAACATTGTTTCACAAGTGTCCATCAATACAAATAATGTGAGGAACTGGGATAAGACTGAGAACGGTGTCCATGTTGTGTAAACTGAAAAGGGAAATGCACGACATCTGCAAATCAGCCACATGGAAAAGGTTAAATACTTCTTTGCCAGACTCTAAAAGTGAAGTTACCGACCCCAAAGAACAAGTCACTGTGTCACTGCCACTGTCTGGCATCCAGCAGGTACTCAGAAACATCAAAGAAATCATGTCCAAGTGCAGAAGTCCAAAAAAGCAAGTACCAAAACCAGAACAGTAATGCAAAACTGCATTGCAATACTTTCTGAGAACACAATTCCATCTGGAAGATGCTTTTCCTAGGATGAAAATCCTTATCTTCACAGAACATTGAAATAGCCCTTCTTAGATAAAGATATTCTCTTTTCTCATGGGCCTGTCATGTTAGGTGTTCAGCCATGATCTTCCACAATTCCTGTAGGAGCAGAAAAAACACAAAGATAATCAGATAACCAGAAATACTGGATCTGGCATGTTTCTCAATAACAGAAGTTTACAGCTAACTGACTTCTTCATAGGTATTAGAATATTATTTCCTGAACTCTGAACTGGGAAAGCAATTACTAAAAGGGTGAAATGAAAGCTCTCCTACAAGAAAATAAATGACAAGAGATATTGGTCCCATTTTCCAGTTCAATCACAAAAATGGCATTTTACAAAGTAGAAGGCTCTTATCCTTTGAGGAACTGAGTGCAATCTCAGCCACTCTACTGCTGCTGATAGAAAATCAACTCTGTCCCAGCCAAAACCAGGACATGTCAATCTAGTACAGATTATGTAAGCAGAAACAAGGGTCATTTTAAATCAAAAAAAGCTAAATGGAAATAAAAGATAATGTTTATTCTCCTGTTCTTTCTTCACGTTACATAAACAGCTGATAACTAATTTGAGATGATTAGCCTGACACATTACATTTATTTTCATGAATGCGACTTACCAACTGCTCAATTCGCTCATAAACAAGGAACTGGCAGAAATCAAGCTTAATGGGCTCCACTGTATATTTCATTTTTCCATCTTCAAGGTTCTCCAAATCATTTAGAGTATTTCTAAAGTGGCTGTAGGCTTCACATGTAACATCCATATGTCTCAAAGTGAAGTTCAGCCTGACAAAAGAATACTTTATTTAGAACATCTCTCCTATACTGCCACCTTAAGAGGGTGTGTAACTTCTCTCAGCTAATGAAAAAATAGGTTTTGTCAGCATAATTAACTCCCTTCAGCAGCCAAACAAGTGTACACCCCCCATTCCTGAAAAGCAGAAAAGATGTTATGTCAGCATCAATACACAGTAACTCCTGGATGAATCTTTCCATTGATTTTAGGGCACTTTGCCACAACAGAATCATTGGCTTCCTGTTCAAACACCTGGCAACAAGCCACAGGAAGAGTTATTGCTTACATATCTCTAGAGATTTAAGCAAAGCCTCTTTGTTTATCAGCTTTTGAATGGACTCCAAGGCACAACTACGTAGAAACATTCATTGATTCCTTTAAAGCAAACAAGAGAAACTGTTCTGGAGTTGCTCAAGCTAGGAAATAAATACCTGAATTCTAAGCCACTTTATTCCACCCTGTGACCTCAAAAATATATAGCAAATATTGTCAGGCATTTCAGAATACATCAGTCTAGCCACATATTTATCCTTATTTGCACAGAGGTTATCTCAGGTGAGGCAAAGGTAGGATAACAAAAGGCAAACTCTTGTTAAACTCAAGTTCTGAATTGATAAAAAATAAAGGATATAGAAAAAAAAAAAAACTTGTCCTGAGCATATACTGCAGCCTGTGATCATCTGATACAATGAAAATCAGAAGGCAACCTTTAATTAAAACACATAAAGTGTTTAGTGCTTTTTATATTAAGTTCTTGGTAATACCTCTTTTCCAGTGCTAAGTAAACTGTGCAAGAATTTCTTAAGTTGTGTGTGATTCTGTAGAGAGTTCTGAACAAGGCATCTGTCAGGTCATCATCATAGAACACTATAAAAAACAAGATTAAGAGCATATGTATAATTAAGGATAGAATTTACTTAAGTGTCCATTATGAAACAACAGGCCTGAGTTTGATAACTCCAATCAAACAAGCCACTCTTTTATCTAAGTGCAAAGTACATTTTTAATGGCAACAACTGACCCAGTAAGAGATCCCCTGCTGCTATTTATGCCAGGCTTTCTATAAGGTTTCTCTCATCAGAATGGGAATCATCTGTCAGACAATTTACAAGCTTTGACAAAAATTCTCTCAGCCTGGAAATAATCTTACTACAAAGCTAAAAACCCAGGATATTAGAGAGTAGAGAGTGTCTTTTCTTACAAAAACCCACAACAGGCCATAATTAATTTACCATTATAACCAAATCTCCTTTGAAGGCAGTCTTGAAACTCCTTTCAATATCACAACTAAACCCAATTCTCCTTTATCTATAGATCAAAACAATGGTTTCCCTATACAGATAAGCTAGCATGTAATTTTAAAGTCCTTCACATAAGCAAGAAAAAAGGCAGGAAAGTGATATCCAGAGGCATAGACTCCATGAGAAAGTGCAAAATCTGGAACTTTTATTCACATTATAGGAAATCTAATGACCTATTTATCATTATTTGCACTAAAGTTATCTAATACAAGACAAGGATAGGACAATACAACTTTTCTGATTCCTTAGTTACTGAGCAATTTATTTAGTCACAAAGAATTAACACACCATAGAAAAGGAAGGGCTACTAGCTTGCAACATATGTTCTCATAATTGATAATTCAGAATGTAAATATTAGGCTTTAGCAAAGAAAATACAGGCAGGAACATTAAGGCAGAGCTTTGTCAAATTAGGTAAGGATCTGACCTATTAGATTTTTAAAAGGAAACTAGGTACATTTAAATTATCATTCACAATGCTCAAGTGTTTGATTTAAAATCTTACTGTTTGTATTTCCCTACCATCAGCTGCCATTATCACAGAACAGTGATCAAGCAAATCAGCAATCTCTGCTTCAGACCAGCTATAAGGAGCTTCAGGATCTACAAGAAAGAAGATGGATTTGGTGTACATGATTAAATGTCTCAAATGACTGGAGAAAAGGAACTTCTGAGCTCCTGTGGGCAGCTGCTACTCCATAAACAGAGCACACCACTCAAGGGAAATCAAAACCTTCCCTTTCTGAAGTTCCCCCAGTCCTCTGCTTTCTCTGTGTTATGTCCAGCCCTCCCAAGGCTGACTGGCAAGGAAAAGTTTTCTTTCACTTCAGGATTCACAATCCTGTAGCAAGATCACAGCTTTAAATACATTTAAAGCAAGCACACCTTTAAACAAAATCACAGATATTCTTACATATGTTTTGATTAATCTTCCTATTATATCATGCTTTTAAAAAATTATTCTTCATGAAAAGAATCTTTATTTGAAAGTCTAATAAACATAAACCCTTTTCAACTGGCAGTGTCAAATACTATCATTAACCAGAATTGTCTTTGAGGCCCAGGAGAGACTTTTGAATAATGTAACATCAAACACCAAGCCCAATCTAAAAGGACCCATTATAAGCACCTACCAGTGCAGAATTCATCTTTCAGCCAATCCAGTTCTTTCACTTTAATTTCCCCTCCTGGGAGTGAAGAAAGATCACATCAGTCACAAATGGCCTTTCAGACAGCACCTGGACTAAAGTAAAGAGTCAAAATCTGACCATACAGCACCTACCTCCTGACTCCATCAGGTGTTTGTTTAATGTGACATTTTGCTCACACATGGCCAGAAGATCTTCACCAACATCTGGAAAAGAAGTGACCATGATATTAAAAACTAGAATGTTTTGTATGGGCCTTGTATACCTCTCAGACTAATATTTAAAGTTTCTCTCAAGCCCATGAGATTAAGGAAAATTCAGAGCAACACCATCCACTGATGACTGCTTCCCAAGTATCCTTCTTCCTTTTGTCTTTCAGTCCTAAGCTCTGAGCAACCCTTGAAGAAAGAAGCTGGATCCCTACACTACCTGTTTTAATCTGGACACACTGTCTTGAGCTCACTGCAACATATCTTGCTTTTAAACTCTTGAGCTTTCTCAGCCCCTTGAGAAAGTTCCTGTTATTTTTCAGTAAATAACACAAATTGATACACATTAATAAAAAATTATTAACTGTAACTGAACAGATGGGTCTGAAAATACCAGGATGAAAGCATTACTTGGGAAGCTTCACTAAAATATTTAACTGAAAAGAACTACCTTACCTGTGCAATAAACTCTCTTGGCAACTGTTCCCATGATAATGCTGGTAATTCCAGTGCCACCTCCAAGCTCCAGCACAGAGCAACACCTGAGTGTGTCCCTTTTAAAGAGAATGTAATCAGCCAGAAGGAAGGCAGCACGCCAGACCTGGGGACAAGGGAAGCACTTAAAACTGAGTCAGTTCTGAAGCACATTCCATGAAAATCAAGACACTGCAAGGCAGAACACGTACTTGTTTGCCAACATCTTCTAAGGGGGTTGCCATAGTGTGCTCTGTGGGAATGAGAGTAGAGCAGAAAATAATTATTACCTCAAAATTGTTCACATCAAGTTCCACAGTGGCAAGTTTGAAACTAAGGCTATGCTTCCCTTTCAAATATAGAACTAAACACTTCATTCTATAGAATAATGCTAAATAATGCCAGACACCCACTCTAACTAAGGAGCACTGAGTTTCCCATGGCATACAATTGCCCAAATCACTTCCAGAGGAAAAAGGTAAATTTTTATTTGCAATATCACAGTATTGTGTCCATTATTTTCTTTCACTTAACAAACTGCTGTTCCATTTCTAAAGAAAACCTATTGTTCTTTTGTTTTACAGAAACATATTCTCCACATTTCTCCCTGACTGAAAACTTATTATTTACCTATTTTAACAACATCTCTGCAAGTGCACTCCTGCTCTTCATCTTCAAAAGCATCTTCTTCCCCTTTCATCAGAATTACAGGGCACACTATATCCCTCAAAAGATCCTTTGCTTGCAAATCAGAGGCACTTCGAGGCCTTCTGACCACTTCCAAGTCTCCATCATCATCTAGCAGAGCTTCTACTCCTTCACTATTTAGTTCTCCTTCCTTTTTTATGTTACTTCTGTCCTTGTCACACAGTTCATCTCCACTTCTGCACTGGTGCTCTCTTCCTGTGGTAATTTCTCTCATGTGTTTTCCAGATGCCAAATCTTCTGTGCTCCAAAGGAGTTGGAAATATGACAGGAATACTGTAAGGACAGTGTGGGGAGCAAAGGTTAATCACCAGATGAGGCAGAATCTATGCACAACTTCCACATGCATGAGATTTTGGTATGTATTACATGTATTAAAAATCCATAGAGTAAAAGATGATACAGCTAACTTGAAATATAGTTTTATTTGTTGTGAAGAAATACTTCTATTATTAAGTTCTGTCAGCAGAAAGAGAAAGTGCTTAGTGAAGCACTTTCACAGTCCACTGGGTGATCCAGCATCTGCACAGCCACAATGGGCACATTCATCTGATTTAGTAATAATTATTTTAAGTACTGGCAGAGGGGATGCTTTCTTACATCCTCCAAAAGTTCTGTTCACAGAAGTTCAAACCAAGTCAAAAACAGAATTTATATAAGTTAGAATTAATTTCTTTTGGTTAAGAAGAAATATCTTGTAACAAAGAAGCATATTCTAGTAAAATGCAGGTGGATTTTTTTGTTTACTGCTTTGCAAGTCTTTAGGAATTCAAGCCTTGAAATTGGCTCAGTATGTAAGAGCAGAAATAAGTGCACTGGAGGCAAAGTTGACACTTCTGTAATTTTTTTTGAAGTGTTCAAACTGATTCTGTGAAGAGATTAAACAACTGAAGCTATTCTCAGTGACCAATTAATTAAAAATCTTTTACAACAATCACTCAGTGACATCAGCATCTATTAAAATGTTAAGTTATTGATACATGGACCTGGCAATTTTAATCTGTACTGCCTGAATACCATACATAAGGAAGAACAAACATTCCATAGTCCTTCCATCTATGTTCATTCCCAACAAAAGGGAAGAGATAACATGCTTGCCACCACTGCTTTCAGCAATTTCACAATTTATGGAGTTAGTGGGCAAGATGTTCCAAGGTGGTCTACTGAAATCTGACTGAGGTTCCTCTCTATTGAGGCCATTTTTAGCTAGATCTAATAAAATCTTCAATGCCTGTCCTAGAATGAGAATTTTTTAAAGTCTCCACTGTTTGCATGAAGGCCAGATGAAGCTAATTGGACTAGAGGATGTCACCAGTGAGTGAAATGCTTTGTTCTCCAAGTCCATTCTGATCTTCTGTATTTCTACAGCATTCAAAAGGTGGAAAGTCAAACTGACTCCAAGGAGAAGAGACCAAATCCCCATAAGCTTCCCCAGAACACAGCAAAGTGGCACTGGTAGATTGTTATGGCATTAAAGGCTGCCATACTACAATCCAACTCTTGTCTCAATAAGCAGAGGAATTTCCCAGACAGCTCATTCAGAGTGGGTGGAACACACTGTCACCTCCTTCTGTTGAAAGGTTCTTTGCACCAAGCACAATCACAACAAACACACATCAAACAGCATGAAGATCCACCACAGCATTAATTACCTGGGTTTTGACCTGAACAGGGTCAAAATTATTATTAATTTCTTTGTCAGGCCTACTTTGATAATTTATTACATTGTCATACACCAGAACAGCTGCAGAAGTTACTCTTTTTATGTCACAACTGGGTTTGAAAAAACAATTAACACTTCTGTCACAGCAGGACTTTTGTACAGAACATTTTGCCAGCAGCTTCAAGGTCATTTCCCTCGACAACTTTATAGCAACCTACATGCTGGCAATCAGCCAGGGGCATCTGCCAACTCATTTCCTCTACAGCCTTGACTCTTCAAATTCTGTGTCTGTTAAAGCCATTGCTACTTTGTGTTTTCATGTTGACATTTTCTTTGAAGAAAATGCTCTCCCAAAAAACCAACCTCACCAATTAAAAAAAAAAAAAATCAAAATGAAAACAACCACCACAAAGCCCAAAAAAATAAATTATGCTTCCATGGAATAGGAAGCATATGTAAATCATTACATAAACATTTAGTGAAAATTGCTAAATTAATTATTGACAGTTTGTATTTTAAACTTAAGTTACACTATTTAAAACCCTTGGGTTCTCACCTTTTGTTTGTGTATAAGAAACATCACAACCTGGTTTTTAATCATGATTCCCAAAGTGCTATACTGGCCCTACTGCTCAATGAACAAATAAATTAAACCTGCAAGTGAGTAAATTTGGTTACTTTTTCTCAGAAATTTAAAGTTTAATTTTTAAGACAGGCTGTCTGTAAGTTTCCATTTCTGGAGTTAATTTCACGAGGAGAACACAGGCCCTCTTTCTACAGCCTGAGTAGGAGGTGATTCTGCTTATAACTGGAATAAAATATGTAACTATTAATACCAACCACTTAGAGGAGGAATCAGTTTTACAAAGATATGAGCAGAGTTAAAATACAGCTCCACCAGTGTCAGCATCCATTACCTGGCTGTCCAACTGCATTCAGTCGCACCATGAGGTGTCTCTTGCTTGGGCAGTGCAAGTGAACATCAGACAGCACAGTGTCACTTCTAAACGTGGGGTTATCCATCTCCTTCTCTGCTAAATCTACCACGGGGTGCTGGGGAGAGCAACATCTGCAGTGCTCACTGCCCTTTATGCAGTGCTGCCACAAAGGGGTTCCATCCTCTGCCATTTACAGGTGTCCAGTAAGTTCTGCTCACCAAGGGAACCTCAGGACATGGTTTCTGAGAAGGTGTGATCCTGTGAGCTCCACCATGCTCCAAGGTAACAAGTTACTCATCAGGATATTCAACCTAAAACCAAACACAGGCAGTTTTAGTGGTAGCCTGACACTGTCTGAACATTGCTCCAGCAGTATTTCAGAAGATAAAAACCAGATGACACTGCTCAATGAAGTAGATCCAATGCTCTCTTTTACAGAATCCTCAAATATTTAACTGTTAGTAGCTCAGTGGCAGCCACTGTGTATTTTAGGAAGAGCTACTAATTTGTTTGTGTTACAAACAACCTCCCCTGAAAAAAACCAAACATTACCACGACTGGAAGAAGTACAATGCTAAATCAAGGTCTTCAAAGGGAATAAGGCTATTTCCTGTGTTGGCATTAACATCTTGAATGATTATGCTGAATTTGCTATTATCCAGTTGTGGTTTAACAAGATCAGTGAATGGTTCAGGCTTGAAGGAACCACAGTGGCTCATCTGGTCCCACCTCCCTGCTCAGGCAGGGTCATTCTGGAGCAGAGGATCACCTCCAGATGGTTCTGGAATATCTCCAGTGAGGGAGACTCCACACTGTCTGTGGACAATCTGTCTCGGTGCTTCATCCCTGCACAGGGAAGTTCTTCCTCATGGTCAGGTGGAGCTTCCTGAGCATCAGTTCTTGCCCATTGCTGGGTACCAGGGAGCAGAGCCTGGTCCATGCTCTGAGCCCTCCCCTCGATATTAATACACATTTACAAGGTCCCTCTCAGTCATGTCTTCTGAAATTCAGCCTCTCCTCGTAAGAGAGATGCTCCAGACCCGTAATGAACTTAGTAGCTCCCAGCTGGAGCTATCCACATACCCGC
>WEIU01006277.1:556262-611534 GCA_013389925.1 Aegithalos caudatus | reverse complement strand
ATGAGGGTTAACTTGGGTGCGCTCTCCCTCTTCGTGGCCCTGGTGGGACTTTCGAGCTTCATCTTCCTCGTGGTGGCCATCGCCACCGACTTCTGGTACATCATCGATGCCTCCAAGCTGGAGGCGTCCCGGAACGGCACGGACGCGCTCAGCTCGCACTCGGGGCTCTGGCGGACCTGCCGCGGTGAGTGCGGGCCCGGGGCAGCGGAGCGCTCCGGCTNTGTGGAGATGCCGGGATGGGAATGCGGGTCCGTCCGGCTGTGGAGATGCCGGGATGGGGATGCGGGTCCGTCCGGCTGTGGAGATGCCGGAATGGGGATGCGGGTCCGTCCGGCTGTGGAGATGCCGGAATGGGGATGCGGGTCCGTCCGGCTGTGGAGATGCCGGAATGGGGATGCGGGTCCGTCCGGCTGCGGGGTTCCGGCTGCGGGGTCCGGCTCGGGGGCAGTGCCCGCGGAGCTCCGGCTCTACGTGGTGCAAGGGACGGGCGCTCCCCGCCGTGCCCGGGACCCGTGGGCAGTGCCTTGTCAATGCCTCCCGTGTCACTTGCCGAAGGAGACATGGGGAGAGAGAATTTTCTGCTACTGTAACCTAATTTTACATTAACTTTTAATTCAAGATAATCTAATAACCGTTAACCATTTAGAAGGAAGGAGATGTCTTTTCATTTGGTTCAGGAAATTAAGGGGCAAAAGTTCTGGGTTAAAGCCATTGAAATGATAAATAATAATATAACAAATAGAAATGGAAACACTGTATAGTTTATTTACATAAACTTACAATTAATTTAAATATTAGTATTATTATGTATCATAATACAGGATTATATAATATATATAGATATATAGGATTTTCCCCGTGTAGTTTATTGATATGCTAGGCATTTAACTTTTGGCTTTGATTCCACTCTTAAAAGCCAGGAGTGAGTAATGTTTGCCATAGGCAAGAAAGGACGTTGCTTCCAGGGGAGCAGGTTACAGGAATTCTCTTTGCTGTGCACTGAGCCTCACTGCAATGAGCAGATATTTCCCTGTTGACTCCAGTGGTCAGGCCCCATGGGACCTGCTGATGCTGCATGCTAAAAATCCTCTCATTTCCTTCCCTACCTAGGAATGGCTGTTTTAGAAGCAGCTAGTATTATGTGAATTGTAGGTACATGCAAAAAATCAAATATATGTATAGCAAAGAGATATAATAGCGTAATTTTTTTCTTCATTGTTTTTCCCCTTTTTCTAATAGTGAGGAGTGAATGTTACCCTTTGATTAACCCCTTCTGGCATGAGAATGCAAACATCACCGAGTCACACAGACAGCTTTTGTGTGAGTAGCGTTTATATTATTTTATATTTCCATCCACCCTTCCCTCCCTCCCTGGCCACTTCCAAGGACTCATTTCTGATTCAGAGCAGGAATTCACTGAGAAAGTGTTTTGGCTCTGCTTCTGTACAATATCTGTCACTGCCTGTGGTCTTGGAGTGTGTTTACTGTTGAAATAACCATCTATTTGATGACAAGTTCAGTTAATTTCTTCCACAGGAGCAAGACTTCTCTGACTGGAATGGCACAGGAAGGTACACAATTGTTAAAAATGAAAGGCAAAAGTGTTCACAATCACTTCAAAGGAGTTTTATTACTGAAAATGGTTAAGAACTCATTTAAACTAATCTTAAGCACAGCTACTTTTCTAGCGTATCAGTGGGATTCCTGGCACTGATAAAAGACTTAAGTATGTGAGAATTTAAGAGAATAAATCAACGACCAAAAGCAGTGTTCAAAGTCTTTGAAGAACATAATGTTCAAAAAACGTTAAGCTTCTAATATATTTACTACCTTTTCTTTAGATTCATTTGTCAATGCCAGAATATTTTCAAAAAGTCCAAACTGAACACTTTCAAATACTTACAGGCATCTCCTAGAAGATGATTTACTGTCTTTGCATCATATATTGAGCACAATCCTTTCCTCACACACCCTCGTGTCTGGGCTTGCTTTTTTCAATTTTTAAAATTTACTCACCTCTTCTCCCTGACTCTGCAGAACACATGCATTTGTCCTGTTTCTTAAAATTGAACTCTTTCCCTCCAAACCAGCCATTCCCTGGGCTCCAGAGAGGCTTAAAGTGTCTTTAGTGTCTTGGAGCAGCATCTTGTGACCCAGCTGCGGGTGCAGCACACAGAGGAAGCCTGGGGGATGCTGGTGCTGCTGGGGCTGTGTCACAGGGAGGTTCAGGAGCAGTCAGATCCCAGGGAGCTGCTGAAGCAGCTGTATAAACACACCAGCAGGTTCAGTTCTTATAGCCCAGGGTGTCTCTCTGTGCTTTCAAATAGGAAGTGCCATTTCTTTAATGCTCAAAAGAGAGGGCGGTGGCTGCTCGGTGGTACCGGGATCAGTGATTGTCTGCTGGATCACTCCAGCCTCTGAGGGCTCAGCACTAACTCAGCCTGCCTCATCGTGTTTGAGCTGTCAGACCCTCCACTGTTCTGTTAGTGGTAGTCCAGCATTTCAGGATAAAACCATTTGCTTTTCAAAAGTTGTCTGCATATTTGCAAAAGGTACATCTGTTATTTTTCTCAGGTGAGGGATTGCAGCTCTTCAGTTAAACAACAAAACAAAACCAAAAGGCAGTGCTCTTCTGGTTATAAACATGATGTTGGCTTGGAAACAAAGAATGGCTCTTTGTGAGTCATGAAGTGTGAGAAAATAGTGGATATGAATAAAAATTGGATTAATAATTATGTTTACCGACTCTTCAGGGCCTTGGATCTTTTTTTTCCTCTTGCTTTCACGTCAAATACTATTTTTATGTTCCTGGAAAAAGACTTCAGGTCTGCAAAGACACTTGCATATTTTATTATAAACAGGAGTAGTCTGCCTAAAAATGATGAGAGGAGAAATCAAAGATACTTCAATTTAAAGAACCTGCTAGGCTTGATTGGAATGCCCTACTGAGTTAACTTTTTGTGTTGTTTTTTTTTTTTTTTTTTGTTCTCTCAGCTTCAATGCATTTTCAGTGTGGTGAGGCTACAGATCCACAGCAGTAGCAGCTGAACATAGAAAGTAGCATGTCAGTACCTTTTCCTTCTAGGAAATACAGATATTCCTAAGTGACATCTACAGTCATCAGGTCCTGAGATATTGCCTTCTACATTAGCCTTACTCTTCTGTCTTAAATGTTTCTGACTGTGGCCATTACATCATATTGAGGGAGATCATGGCAAACCATCTTCATCTATAACACATTTTAACAAGAATTTTTGAGGGAAATTCTGTGATCATGGATTGCAGTGTAGTTACAGCAGTTTCTTCATCTGCTGCTGTATGTGGCAACCAAACTAATTGCAAGCTTTAATTGGTTACTTCAAAAAAATTACATTTTTTTCCCTCTGTGTGCCTGTGAAGCTGTCTGTGAGACCCAGCCACATGGGATTAAGCTCATTCCATCTAGCTGTACACACGTATTTCTCACTGTTTGATTGGCACTGAAATTCATGAGCTCTGGCAACATCAAACGTGTTTGTTTCTGATTATTCCGAAAAGGACTTAAAAAGATTGTCTCCTAAAGTAGGCACTTAAGTAACACATTGGTCACATCCCTCATTTTTCAGAGCTTGAATGCACTTTCTGGCATGTCTTTACTAGACACAAATGCCAAAGAGATTGGGGAAAGTCTGTATGTAAATCAAAGAGCTGGGCCAAAGTGGGAACAGAAGTGCTGGCCACTGCCAGAAGACAAACCTTCATTAGAGAATTAAAAGCCCTCACAGTCCCTTCCCTCACATTTCCAATATCTCTCCTATTCATCCCAGCAGATTCCTTTTAGGCTTATTGTGTACTTCAAATCAAGCTCCTGGCAAATTAAGATAATTGGGTGCACGAGTTAAAATCCTGTGCTAGCAGCAATATTACCCAGGCAATCAACCCAGACCTTGTTAAGCCTGGGACTATGACGTATTTTCATATCACAGGAGCACTCTTGAGCTACTCCTCTAATGGATTATTCACAAACACTCTCTCCTCTACATTAGCCTTCAGTTTCTTCTCTTACCACTCCCCCCAGCTGAACATGCAGTGTGTGCCCTCTCTCCCCTCAAAGCCATGATGGATAAAATATTTCCCTGTCACAGATGACAGTATGGCCTGGTGATTTATTTGTTCAAAACATCAGGCACTGTCTAAAGAAAAATACCACTCCACTGCCTACCACTAGCTGTTCTGACAGTTCTGCATTAGTACAATTGTTTTTCACTGGAGATACACACTTTCCTCCAGCCCAAACAGGAGTAAAATGAAAGTATAAATTTCTGTAATTTAGACAGTTTATTAGAGTCTCTTGGTGACTACTAGGATTAAAGATAGCCTTCTGAAAATTCCCCTTAGAATTTAAATTTGTCATCAAAGATACCTCTGATATTTTGCCTTGCCATGTGCTCTCCTGTGCCAGCTTTGGCAGACAAGCTGCAAGAGCAACATTTTTCATGGTGAGCTGAATCCATCTCTCTGTAAATGACAAAATAAGGATGTCACTGACTTCAAAGGCAGCTGCATTGAATTCTTCACCATTTTCCAGTAGCAGAACTGTAATGTCCAAAATCTAGATGTTAAAGATCACAGAGAGAGAGAGGGAAGCTGCTGAGCAGAAGGAATGACAGTGCTTAATCAGCTGAAACCTTTTCCCCAAGAGTTGGAGCTTTTTAAAAGAATTCCTTAAAAGAAAAGAAAAACCCAAACAAGAAACCTCAATATGTTACACTGGTAACAAGTTGCTCTTAGACATTTTTGTCCTATGAATATTTTCTATTTACCAAAGCCAATGTTGTTAATAATGAGTAAATACCAGTACAGATTTGGCTGAAGGCAGCACCAGTGTAATCCTTGCAAAATGAAAAATATCGTAAATATTTCTAATCAAAACCAGGCAGTTTCTCTTGAATCTCAGCTTTGCATTTGGGCTGCTGCAGAGCTGGGGTTATGAAAAATAATGTGAGAGGAACTGCTGTTCTTTCTTACCATATGTGTGACACACAAACCATCTGCATTAGGTGCCTACAAGGTACGATTAAGCCTCTGGCAATTGTGATTTTTCATCAGAGGCTTGAACAACACGGCCAGTGATTGGTTTCATTTTACAGGTCCATTTTTAGTGCTCTCCTCTCTTTCTGACCCATCCAGAAATTATTACTTAATGGATGTGCTTTCCACTCATATTGTTTTTCCTGTTATAAAATCAAAACTGCTTCCAGTATTCTCCCCAGAGTATTTTTATTTTTTCTTTTTTAGACATGAATGTAACTGGAACCACGAGGCTGCAGACAAGTTCGTGCTTCCTGCAGAGAAACTATCTTTGCAACAGAGGCAGCTCTGATACCTCAGTTCTTTTTAATGTAACAGCTGCCTTGGTTTCTTCCTCAACAAAATGAGTTTAATAGTACAGATAAACTTGTCTGGATTTCCTTACAGCGTGGGGACCCTGTAACAGTCATGCACCAGCTGCTTTCACACTTCACCCTGCTCCTCATGGTTCTGCTTCATTTTTACTGAGCTGCAGTTTATAATGTTACAAAGAATGCTCTATTCTTTGGCCATTGTGACTTTTTTCCTGAGGGATTTAGAATCCTTTGCAAAGTTTCTTTTGATTTTAAGCTACCAGAAGGAAACAGCTGGGGCTGGAGCAAGAGCCATTTCAGTGGCCAAGTGAAATGAGACCCAGATGATGCACATAGAAATTCTGGTTTAATTGATCTGGTAGGTGTGTACCTGTTTCTGAGCAACAGTGCACTGTTCCTTCCGAGAGGTGCCAGTGAACATCTGCTTCAGTACTTACTGTAGATATTACAGTAAATATATACAGAAATCTGAGATAACTGCAGCAGCACTGCAGCTGAGGCCTAACAAGTGACAAGTTCTGATGAATGTTCTCCTTTTCAGATTCATTGGTACCACAGCAACAGAATGTGAGCCATGGTGCATTGCTCACATTCATCATTCCACCCATTCCTACTTCTGGAGGGTTTTGTCAGTGCCAACTGCTCCAGGTCTAGCATAATTTTATTTCTGCCATCTGCAATTGGTCTTCCCATTTAGCTCAGATTTTTTGAGAAGCACGAAGCCCAAACATGTTTCACAGAGACCAGAGCCTGGCTAATCATCCTGAAGAGCCCTAACTCTGTGAACAATCCTCCTCCATCACCTTTTCCCTGTTGAACAGGGGGGAATCCAGGCCTTCCTGTCCCTGTGACCCAAGCCCAGAACACTCACATTTAGCCACAGACGAGTTCTTTTCAGTTGTTCCTTGGTTTTCTAAGTTGTTTCCTTGTTTTTTCCCTAGCAAGCAGGTCAGACTTGCTCTGTGCACTTTGTTCCTGGCTTTGCCAAGTCCTTCTGGAGCAGCCCCATTGGTTTTAACAAGTGCCAGGAGTCTGTTTCAGCTGGAGGCTTTTGTCTTTCTAACTGGCTGTTTAGTTACTGCTGGGTAAGATAAACAGGCCCTTAATTAAGCTCTTCTGAGCCGCTGCCATTTGGAGTATTTCTGATGAGGTGATATTACAGATTTCTAGGCACTGTTTGCTATTATAAGCTGTGCAAACAAATCCAAAGTTAGTTTGAAGCAATTAAGCTCCAGGATGTTAACAGGAGATGATTAACAAAACTGCTGGGCTTGCACTTCATTACTTCTGACCCCGCTCAGTGTTTCTATTTCATTCCACAGATTTCTCTCACAAACAGCTCCTCAACAACTGTGTTGGGTGGTAATTTAGAAATGCCTGCCAAGTTCTCAGATCTGGACACACGCTGCAGATGTCACTCTTACAGATATTTGGCCAGACCTCTAGTAAAAGAGCTTTGGCTAGCTAATGTACGACTTCAGTAACTACAATTAAGCAATTTTATTCTTTTTTGCTTCAAAAAAAGGGAGTGTTTTTTAAAAGGTTATGAGTTTGTTTCAGTATTTCCAAGATTAAACCATTGGATTTGTCATGTTGGACTAACAGGGAACTCAGGTGTTGAGAAATAGATGTGGGAAACGGAATTCTGTTTTACAAGGAAATGCACATGCCTCTTCTTGTGCAAAATGCTTAGGGTGTGTTTTTTCAAATACTAGATTAATTTCATCAATATGAAGGCAGCTATATGTTTAATAGATAATATATAAATGCATATTTCAACAGAAACTAAAAGAACACTAAAATGACTGCAAAATTAATGTTTAAACTTCTTTCACAGATGATTATTGAAGACAGAAACACAGTAAAGATATTTTAAGTCATGTTCTTCTATAAACTAATTCTGCTCCTCTAATCAAGGGATATAATGGCATAATATCATATGCCAGATGGCATGAATTCAGATTCCTGAGTGGTTTCCATGGTAGCATTTTAGAAAAAGTTTTCCAGGCAGTTGCAGATTTCATAGTACAAATGAGTATTAGATATTGAACTAGAACACTGGAGATTATAAAAGTACTATTTAACCAAATAGAATTCACTAAATATTTGATTTTAAAAAAGCTGCATGTGATTGATGAGAAGTATGATCCCAGCTGTGTGTAGGAAAAGTGAGGCTATGTCACAGTGGGGTTTGTGGGTTTCAGCTGAGCTATCCCTAAACCCTACATTTTCACTGAAGAAGGCATAAAAATCAGAGTTATTCTGATATTGCAACTGTCACAGATCATTAATGTAACCTAGGACACTCCCAAGGATGCTCTGGTATGGTTTTCCTTTCCCTTTCCTTCACAAGGTTTCCTTCAGAGTTGTGTTTTGCTCACCCACACGTGCCCTGGCTCAGGCTGCAGTAGCTGAAATCACACCATGACAAGAAAAGTCAAGGAAATGGCAAGTTAGTGCTGCTGTCCAGAGGTGGAGTTTGTCAGCAGTGACTTGGACTGGTGAGGGACACCTGGAAAATCACAAGGCAGAGAGTCAGCCATGAACTTGTTTATGTTTGTTCTCTCTCAGCAAGGCCAGGCCTGAGGAGTTGCACCATTCTTACATTCATACTTCTCAGATATCAATTGCATCCTCCCAAGATTTTATTCTCCCAAGGCTTTTTCACCTTTTGCATGCAAGACCAAATCTAAGTGCACACGTGGATATCAGAATGGTGGGGAATAATGAAAATGAGACCAAATAACCCTCAGCAAGCTCAAATGTGGCTGAAGACCACGCTGCCTCTCTAGAATGTGAGAACTGGATGGGGTGCCCAATCTCTGTTCTGTCACATCGAGTTTCATCACATCCCCAACAGCCACTGCTAACCACCCAAAACACCTGACCCCAGTTCCATGGCTATTTCTCATCTTGGAAGATGTGCAGGCAGTTTTGACATGCTGGTTTGTTCCCACTGAGCTGAAGATTGGTCTGACTGTTAGCATTGAGAATTACTTTAGGTCTGTGTTTCTTAGCCAGGAACAGCAGCCATGGCCAATTTTGCTGAAGGAAGGCCCTGGGAATGTTCTCAGCTTTAGAATCAAAGAGGGAAAGTGCTCTCTTCAATGCTGAATATTGAATTCATGAATTCTGAGCTTCAGCTGGTCCTGATGTGAGCATATGTGGGATTGAATAGGCGAATATAATACCAGTGTAAATAAGCAGGAAAGAAAAAAGGTCATCTTCCAAAACTTTGTCATTTGCCACAATTTTTTTGGTTTTTTTTTTTTTGTGAGCATGTTCTGTGCTACACAAAACAAATAATTATGTCTGGAAACCACATTCTACTCAAGTATAGACATCAACAGTGTCTGCCTTGATGCCATGCAGACCCTTCCTAACCTTTCAGGCTTCTGGAACTGAGCAGAGACATGTACACAATTGTGTCTGATCTTTATAATGCTGCTGTAGAGGATGAGCTGGATCCTTGGCCAGTGGCAGATGCAGTACCTCCAATTCCATGGGCACTTACAGTGACTTGAAAAAATTGATCATTTGATCACACACCAACTGTGAACTCGTGTGTGATTCCTTTTCCTGAGCTAATGGTGTATTGTTCCTCTGTGAAATTAAATGAGACAATGAAGCCTAGACCTCTTCAGAATATGAATTTTACATTTTCTTTTCTCAGTTACTCTGCACTTTACTCTGGTATGAAACAAATTGATACTGGAATTACTTTGTTTTGGTTATTATTCTAAGAAAAGGTTGAGTTGAATGTTGTGGATAGATTACATCAGAGGGAACAATGACCCAATAATGGTTTGTGATGGAAAAAACAGGGTGATATGCAAAAATACATAGCAACCCTCCGTTTACACAGCTATTAAAATGTTATAGGGACCAAGAAAGACTAATGTAAAGCATTTAGCATGGGAGGAAGCAAGCAGGATGGGTTAATGCACTTAGTGAAGCTGCTGTAGAAAGCAGTGACAGACAGAATCGGAGCTGGATGGGAAAATTTACCGCTAGTTGATGGTCAGCTGCAACAAAGGAAAAGGTCAACAATTTGCTACATCAGTGCAGCAGAGGACACGTGACAGAAGAGAAACCTTTAATCAAATCATGGCTGGATCTCACCTCCCAAACAGAACAGTGTGATTCACAGAACAGGGCTTGTTTTTGTAAAGGTTGCCAGTGCTTACCTGGTATGCAGTGCATCACCTGATATCCAGCTGGCTCAAGAGCTGAGAAGAGTCTAATTGCTTGTATATATCTGTGTAGACATATCCTTTGTGTCTGTGGTCTCTGTTTGAAACACAGACTATGATCCTGTGAGGATTTGTTCTGCTTGTTACCTTTTCCTCCATACCATGTTTTTCCTGCTGATTTTCTCTGAAAACACAAGGGCTTGTCCAATTTCTTGCTTGTGCAGCACAGAATGAGGCTTTGATCCTGATCAGAGGCTCTGCACTTCATAATTATTGGTACATCCTCTGACACCATCATAAAATATTACAATATTAACATTCTTCATTTTTCCTCAGACATGCATGGAACATTTGTTATCCTGATGCCCCTCAGCCTGATACTGATGATTTTTGGAGGAATGACTGGATTCATCAGTATTCTTGCCAGGGCCTACCTACTGCTCCTAATGACGGGACTGCTTTTCCTTTTTGGAGGTACTCAATCAAACTCCTGGCCTAGCTGTTTTAGATAACAAGAGGTTGTATCTGGGAAACATCACTTTGTTTCCCAGGGAATAAAAGGCAAGCAGGAATTTGCTTTCAGAATAATGCTGGTGTTCATTTACCTGGTGTCTGCTGGGGTCCTGATTCTGGAATATTGCTACTTAGGAAAGGCAAATATCCCTCCTTGGGGAGTGAGTCACCCTTTGAACAATCTGTGTTTTCTGTGCCCATTAACACAAAAGATTTGATAACTTCTCAGCATGCTGCATGAATTCTTTACAGACAGGGTAATGGGGTGATGGAAAAGAGACTGTGGAATTACTACATTGTAAGGTTGCACAGATTTTGCAGCTATTAAGAAAACTGTTGTTTTTAAAAAGGCATTTGCATTGAGTTCCTAAAAAGCATCTTGTTAGGCATTCCTGGGTTAGCCTCACTGCTGGTTTTGATCTAGAGTGTCTAGATCTAGATCACAGTCCCCAGACTGTGGGTCACAAAAGGAAACCCCCAAAAGTTATTTTAGTTGGAGTGCAACATTTCAATTTGAAGCTAGTAAAATGTTTTCACACTTCTTTTTATTTTTTTTTGTTTTCAGTGTATCCAAACCCACTGCGTTTTAGAAAGTAATTTATGAATTAGAAAACCTAAATACATTCTGTCAAAGTAGAAAAACTGTATTTAAATCTGCATTTTCTGTTCCAAACAGATTTTCAGTGCTGTTTTACAATGTAACTTAAACCAGAAATTTTTCCCCGACAGAAAAGGGGATCCTCAGAATTTGCTCTCATCAGCTGCTCATACAGTCCTATTTTTAAGAAGAAAATGCTAAGAGATTGCTAGAAGCAAATTCTGCTGTCTCAAAGCCTTGACTGAGCTTTTTAGTCTGAAATGCTGTAATACAGACCAACCATCCCCCATTGTGATTGCCTCCTAAAAAAGAAGAGCAAGTTCTAATTCCTCAGAAGAGCAGAAAGCTGTATTCACTGCACAGGCTGATGGAAAACTGCTCCAAATAGGGAAAAATGAAAAG
Source organism: Aegithalos caudatus (assembly GCA_013389925.1). NCBI lineage: Eukaryota > Metazoa > Chordata > Aves > Passeriformes > Aegithalidae > Aegithalos > Aegithalos caudatus. Next base: position 600,444 of record WEIU01006277.1, on the reverse strand, counting down.
CTGTGAAGTGCCAAGCATGATTATCCCAGGGGCCTTTCTGAGCTGTTTGGAGCTGCAAAGAGGGAAAGGAAGCACAGAGACAGTGTCAGTGTCACCCAGGAGAGGGATGTTGAGGGGTTCTGGGCATGCAGCTGGAGCAGCCTCCAGGAGAACATGGACAGACTGTGGGGTGGCCTTTGGCTGGGACCAGCCCCCCATCCTGCTCTGGCTGGATACACAGAACAGCTTTGTAGGACACTCAAATTCACAAAGTTGGGTATTAGTTAGATAGTTCTATCTCAGCAGAAAGAGATATCTGAAAATGCCATTCCAGATATGTGGGGTTTTTTAAGCCCACAGAACTGATATGTTCCACATGTCAGGACAACCTGTATGTTTCCCCATTTTTCAGAAAGTGGAATCACAGAATTTAATGCACCTTGTTGAAAATGTCAGCAAATCAGTAATTTCTGTTTTTGCTGACAAATGGTATGAAGTGATTTTTTCCTCCTCCTCACAGAGGACTAGAATAAGGTATAGTCATCATAGGATGGTTAAAATCAGGAATATGAGTATGAATTTGGACTGATGCATAATCCAATATTCTTTTGTCTTGGTTTGCCTCTAATCAAACATATATTTCTGGCAAAAAGGCAGACTCATCAAGACTTGCTGTAATTTAACAGAAAGCTGTACCAAAATTTTCCCCTCAGTATCAGATAAGACATTGTCTTGTCCTGAAAGTGTTTCAGTATTTACTTTCCCTGGGCTACAGTCCTTTTATCCAGGGCCTTGTTACTGGATCTTTTCTGCTGCTGATCCAGTAAAGCCATTCCCTACATTTGCCACCTTTTGAACAGTCCTTTCATTCTGAAAACATCTGGCTCCTTGATAGTTTATTTTTAGTCTGTCCCAAAGATGCTTTTGACTGAGTTATCTGGGAGTGATGGATAGCCATGACAGCACAACCCTTGGTAGGAGGTGATAGTAAAGACCAACAAATTTACATTAAACACTCAAAACTGACAATACTCAGAAAACATCCTCAATTCAGTGACCTGAAATACAAGTATCTGGGTCTCTGTGGGCTTTCTTCCATACAGGGAGACAACTATACAAGATGCTCAGAAGTGAGGAATCAGGATACATTAGAATACAGTACTGAAAACAGAGATGCACATGCATTAGATATCTGTAAAATATAGGACTTGATTTTTATTGTGGAAGGTTTGCTGCCAGACATTGTGATTCAGTCTTTAACAGTGGGAACACATTATCCTCAATGGACACAAATAACCCTGCCTTTACTTCCCTCTCACCCTCATTCCCCAAGAAGGCGACCTCAGCCAGATTTCAAAACTAATCTGTAAATCTGGCCTGGCTAGAATAGGAAGGAGTGGCAAAGAGGCCCTAAGACATATCCAACTGATTGTTTTTAATTTCTTCAGTGGCTGCTAAGTAGCTGAACATGTTTCTCTTTTCAGCTCTTGTTACCCTTACAGGGATCAGTGTCTATATTGCATATTCAGCTGCTGCCTTCCAAGAAGCTGTTTGCCTCCTGAGGAGCAAGGACCTCCTGGTGGAAATCGATATCAGGTTTGGCTGGTCCCTGGCACTGGTCTGGATCTCCTTTGTGGCAGAAGTGCTCACTGGGGCCGTGTTCCTCCTGGCAGCAAGAGTGGTGGGTCTGAAAAGGCAGCGAGAACAGGCTTTGTGAGCAACAGGTGCCTTTGCAACAACACAGCCCTGCAGAGCCTGATCTTTTGGATTACTTGGTCTGTCTGGTCACTAGGGGTAATAAAAGTGCCAAGGCTGAGCATCTTATCAGCTGTTGTAAGCCTTTTTCCTCACAGGTGGCTATAAAACACAAAGATTCTGGTAAATCAGTAAAACATTCCAGTTGTTATCAATTAGGAAACCCATGTGTCCTTAGAAGAAAGTGCATTGCAGTGTTTATATGCCAGAATAATTTCAGCTGGAAGCTCATCAGACATCTCCATTCATTGCTTACAACAAGGCAGATCTCTTGCTTTCTCTTTTCTGCTGTCTCAGCAAAGTGCCTCAGAGTACCTTGCAGGCCAGATTTTGGTTTCTCCTGAGAGTTCTAAGAAGGATGTGGACCTGTTGGAGTGAGTCCAGAGGAAGCCATGAAGATTCTCAGAGGACTCAGTGCCTTTTCTCTGGAGATGGACTGAGAGAGCTGGGGCTGTTCAGCTTGGAAAAGTAAAGGCTCTGGGGAGACCTTAAAGCCCCTCCCAAAGCCTGAAGGGGCTTCAGGAGAGCTGGAGAGGGCCTTTGGACAGGGGCCTGCTGGTTAGCAGTAGATGATATTTCACATCCTTTCCCACCCAAACCATTCCAGGATCCTGCAATCCAGCAGATGGTGGTGGCTGTGATGCTGAAGGTCTCAAGTGCAGTGCAGTGGTGAGTGCACTGCAAGAGAAAGATACAGCTGTTTTCCAGATGTTTTAACTAACTGCTGGAGACAGCCCCAATCTCTCAGTGATCAGGCTACATACTTCTCTCCTTCAGCTTATTACTAACTGTTTTTTCAACTCTGCTATTCAGAAGAGGTATCTGATGTATTTTCCAGTTTTTACTTCACAGTTTTGATGATTGATGCTTCTTTTTCATGAAGTTTGTGCAACATGCTTTGTGCTAGAATGTTTATCTTGTGCTGAAACTGCTGAGTAAACTGAAGGTGCAGGACACATGAATTTCATTTTGGGTGCCAAGCATTCTAGTTTTCCCTCTGGGTAGTAGCATCTAAGAGAACATTTACTTCAGTACCCACTGAAGTTACTGAAGAAATTTCCCCCTGACTGCTGTGCTGAATAGAGACTTGGATGTGATAACAGCCTCATTACATTTCTGTTAGATCACCTATTTCTGGAGGCTCTCAGCACACTTCAGTGCAGGACTGTGACTCGGGAGCTGTTCCAGACTCTGTCATTGGGCAAGTCCCTTGTACATTCTCCAGCAGCACAAAGGGCATCATTCACCTACCTCTGTTAAATACCAGAACAATTTTATCAGTGTCCTCTGTTAAAGATTGCACATTCACTCTTACCGAGCTCAGCTCTAATCTTAGTCCTAAATTACCAATTCTTTTATGAAAAAACAGTGGCAGGGAGCTCCTGAGAGCTGGCAGTCTTTGGAGATAGAAGGGAGCATTTTAATGCCATGTTGTGAATGGAGAACTGAGCCAGGAAAATTGTCCAAGGTCATGTGAAACCAGAGTTTCTGAATCCTGGGTTAAGACCTTGCTTGTCAGATTTTGCTTGTTATCAGAATTAAATAAGGCTCAAATTCCTGAATGGACTGAGCACTAGAAATTCTGTGACTAGCCAGTGTAATTTTGTAATTTTTTAGTTGCTCTCACATTGGTTTTCAGGTATTTTCTATGTTGCCTTATGTTGGGAGCATGTAATTGAGTCATTTTACAAGTTAAAGCATACCAAATCAGCCCTGTAAGAAGTGTAAGAAAAAATCCTTTGTAGTCAAAATTTCATGTGCTTAAGTGTAAATTGTGTAAAATGTAATTCTCTGTTTTGGTGCTGGTGAAAATATTTATAATGCGATTTGTATGATGTTACTCAGACATTACTGTAAGGTGTAACAGTATATCATCTGAATTATTTTTTGAATTTTTATTACAGATGTCATTTTAAAGTGATTTTGAGTGCTATAAAATTAAATAAAGTGACATCTCAGAGCAGGAATTATATACATGAAAGACATGAAAGAACTAAGATATTTATTTTTCTTTAACTTTTTCTGCATATTTATTGTACTGTTTTTTATGATGCTTTTGAAGTTCCTGTGTCAGATGTGGTAGGTATTTAAAAGTTATTTACACAGCTACAATATAAAATACTCAAGTGATCAAATCTAATTAGAAAGCCAATGAATCTGTTATTGAATTAGAGCAATTCTCATTTCCATGGCTTTCCTAAATTTCTCATTCTGGCTTCCTGCAATATCTGGCACAATGGTAATAAAGAGTATCTTCTGCTCCTGAATGTTTGCATAATCCCTGAATTTCTCTGAAATTCCTTGTGAATACAAAGAACAAAAGATGGTTTGGAATAGTCAAATTAGCATTGAACATTTTGAAAGATTACACTGGGAAGAGAAAACATCCTTAGAAAGGACTTTATGTAATTTGAAACAAATGACCTTATCAGCTTCTTCCTCTTACTGAAATTAATGTTCATTTAATACCATGTTCTTTGCTGTGTTATCCCCAAAATGTTTTACTGAGATGAGGACAGAGACTGCTCCCATTACTTGCTGGTGAATTGCAAACTCATTGGTAATTTGCCACATCAAAAGTGAAGAAAAACAGATGTACAGAGAAGAGCAGCACTGTCTGAGGGTCACACAGCTCCTGCCCAGCCCCAGGCACTCCTTTAAGGACATCTTTGAGGGGTGGCAGAGAAGCATAGGGGAGGTCAGAGGAATCCTTGAGCATGAAAAACGTGGAGATAGATACACAAGGTATTTAGAGGCCATGCTGGTGAATGTAATGCAGACATGAAACCACAAGGATTCAGTGTGTCTGTGCTGTCCCCGAGCTGGATCCTGCACAGCAGTCTCTGTGTCCCCACCTCTGATGGCCAGGGGACAGCAGTGGTTTGGACACAGCTTCAGTTAAAGGAGCCCCACACGTTTGTTATCCCTGATCCACAGCCAATAGTTCCTGTGGGAATGCCAGGTGCCTGCCAAAGTCACTCTATCACACCCTTATTAACTGGACAGGGCATGGAAAATCTAAGTCTGGGTCAGGATAAGGGCAGGGAAAGGGCATGGGTAAATAATAAATTAAACTAATTTCCTGAAGTTGAGTCATGGGCAAAACAGAGTCAACTTGAGGAAATTAGTTTAGTTTATTAGCAATCAAGGTAGGAGAATGAGAAATAAACCGAAATCTTAAAAACACCTTTCCCCCACCCCTGCCTTCTTTCCAGGCTGAACTTTACACAATTCTCTGCCTCCTGTCCCCTGACTGGCACAGTGGGACAAAGAATGGGGGTTCAGTCTGCTCATCACACATTGCTCATGAAGCATCTTCCTCCTCAGGGAGTGGACTCCTCACACCCTCTCCCTGCTCCAGCATGGGGTCCCTCCCAAAGACCACAGCCTTCCATGAACTTCTCCAACAGGAGTTCTTCCTACAGGCTGCAGTTCCTCACAAACTGTTCCCGCCTTTCCAGATGCTGCAGTCCTTCAGGGACAGGCTGCTCCATCCTGGTTTCCCTGCTGGGTCACTATCCCTGTCAGTAACACTGCTCCAGCCTGGGCTCCTCTCTCTGTGGGTCTTGCCAGGAGCCTGCTCCAGCACGGGCTTCCCAGGAGATCACAGCCTCCTTTGGGCCTACTCCTGCTCCAGTGTGGGCTCCTCCACAGCCCCAGGGGTCTCTGCCCCCTGAGCACCTCCCTGGGCTGCAGGGATGCCGAGGCAATCCCAGCTCGGCCTGGAGCACCTCCTGCCCCTCTGCCCTGGGCTCTGCAGAGCTGCTCCTCTCACAGCTCCCACTCCTCTCTCAGCTGCAATTTGTCCTTGCACGGCTGCTGGTCCCCAGTCCTAAATCTGCACCCCCAGAGCCACTGTCCTGGCCCTGCTGGGCTCAGCCTTGGCCATGGCCGCTCTGCCCTGGCCCTGCTGGGCTCAGCCTTGGCCATGGCCGCTCTGTCCTGGCCCTGCTGGGCTCAGCCTTGGCCATGGCCGCTCTGTCCTGGCCCTGCTGGGCTCGGCCTTGGCCCTGCTGGGCTCGGCCTTGGCCATGGCCGCTCTGTCCTGGCCCTGCTGGGCTCAGCCTTGGCCATGGCCGCTCTGTCCTGGCCCTGCTGGGCTCGGCCTTGGCCATGGCCGCTCTGTCCTGGCCCTGCTGGACACTGGGGAGCTTCTGGCAGCTCCTCACAGAAACCCCTCACCCCTGCACCCCCTGCCACCAAAACCTTGCCATGTAATACCAATACAACTTGGCTGACTCCCCGCAGATACAGGTGGTTCAGTTTCCTTCTTCCAAATGGAGAAGCAATGCAGGTTGGAGACCAAACAGTTTTATCAATTGTTTGCATTGTTTTGCAAATGAAATTCAATGGTCTCAACTATTTAAAGTGAAAAACCCAAGAAATCTGAGCCTCCTTCGTAAATAAAGATGTCCTTTTCTCTGGTTCCTTTTGTAAATTCCTTGCAGTGAGGAAGTGTATAGTTAACCAAGATATATCAATAAAAAACCCATGTCCCCTGGCCTGCTAACTGTCATTTCCACATTAACAGACATGCCCAATCTCAGGATGAAAAAGGTTGAGATAAATGCTCTGGCTTTGTGTTAGAGAGTCAAACTGTCCTGAGAGTTGATATAACCATGCTCAAGAGACGTTCCCTGGTGCTCCTAAGTAGGCACAGCTGTTAGCACAGCAATGATGGGCTCACAGGAATTTGGTCAGGTGTTCTTTAAGGGCCAGGTGAAACTACTTTGAAGGCCACGTTCTGCCCAGAGTTTTAGCTATCCCTGGTTTAGATTACAGGTCTTTAATCACTAAATTACATTCTAGTGAAGTTGCAAAAATTATGTCGTTTTCCTATTACTAAAGTGTTATAGTGCTGTCTGACTGCAGTAGCTTTCTCTGCTTCATGCATCAGCTCTAACCCTGATGAGGCCCTCAAACCTCCCCCCGCCCTTTTTGCCAGTGTTTTCAGCAGCCATGTCCCTGTAACACCCGATTTGGGGTTTGTCCTGCAGGGCCACATCCCACTTTGGCGTTTGGCACTGATCAGTGTGAATGCCCTCAGCTGACAGACCTGTTCTCTTTGGAAAGGCTTGCACACAAACAGTGGTCTGTGCTGACATCTCATGGCTGCACTGAGAGCTTGGCTCTATTTCAGAGGAACATTCCTGTGCCAGGACAGCCAGGCAGGCCCAGCCACCGTGGGTTTATGAAAGGCAGTTAGGCTTCATCATCTGAAAGGTCTTCTCCAACCTAAACTATTCTGGGATGCTGTAGTAATTTTTGTATGGTTTGAAGAGCAGGGGAGATTGTCATAATCACTACAACCTGATGAGAGATTCTCAGCTAGAGGAAATGCTGAATCCCGGCCAGCAACACCTCTAAGCTGCTGGGCAAAAATGTCACATGTTGGAAAATGTGCTGTTAACCATATTCTTTTTAAAACAAAATAAACACAAAATGTTCTTAAAGGGTTTTATGCTGCTGTTCTTAGGAGGTATAGCTGTTCCAGTGATGGCTATGTGATTTAGATCAACCATCACAGTTTTTTAATACATTTGTGGCATAAAAGTTGAAATTATTAGCTGGAGCTAATCAAATTGAATATCTCAGGATGCAAACAATAAAAATCCAAACAACCCCCTGGCTTTATATCATGGCTTATTTCCATTATATGACAGACTGTCTAAGAATTGAACAATTGGACCTGACTTCAGGATTGGTCCAGACAATCTAAGGGAAGTTCTCGATGAAACAACATGCTGCATTTTATTGTGGCTCTCAATTTTCACCCTCTCTCCATTTTTTTTTTTTTAAAGAAAGTCAGGAAGTTTTACTCACAGTATGAGCCGAGCAACACCGCAACTGAATTACTGAATTTTGAAACTATGCAGCAACTGTCAAAGCAGGAGAGACCAAATCTAACCTCTCACATTTATGAGATTCAGTCCTCCTTTCCTAGTAACTGTGGCAGCATTATCTACTCCAGAGCTATGAATATATCTCTGCACAGACTCTTCAGACACAGCTGTAATTCTCCCAAGCCCAATGACTAGGGTAGAGCATCTCCTGAAAAAACATATTCTTAGCTGTGGTGCAGCATTGACTCACCAGACTTACATGTTGGATGAACAGTATTTGGGGATAATTCCTTTGTCCCTGGACTGTGGTCCCCAGGCAGATGAAGAGCAGTTGGTTTAGAATCTGCAGGTATTAGAGGGAAAGGAAGAGGGGAGCAGTGCCATACCCCAGTGTAGCTGGAATTGACAGATTGAAATCTCTTGCTCTGTGTGACCAGGTTTCTCAGCCTACTGGCAAAGGAAATCCATCCTTGTGATCTTACAGGAACCTTTCAGGTTCCATCAACATTGAGGACTCTAAAGTTACTACTTGTAAAACTGCCAGAAAGAAAGGGATATGGGACTTCAGGAAGGCAAGTTTTCACCAGTTAATGAGTTGCTGCTTATCAGCCAAGCTGTCACAATTGAATGTATTTATGCTCCCGAGTCACCTCCCATCACTCTTGGATGTTAAAATGCATTCATTCAGCACAGCATCTCTCCAGGCTGGTCCTGTTCACACAATGGTTTAAGCTATTGTGTTTAATATTTCATTTGGAACAGACCAGAGCTGATAAGCAGTGAAGTATTAAAAAGTAACATTTTAGTGCTGGTGGTCATCTGCTTGTTTGTCTCATTTCAAAGGCAGCTGAAAGACACCTTGGTTGGGGTTGAAGGGGTGGGAGGCAGCTCCCTGAAGAGCTCATAATTTTACCATTTTAATTTTTGCCAAGGACAAAGCAAACACTTGTCATGGAAGGCTGGTATCCTCTCAGTGTAATGTTCCCTAGGTGTTGAAAGGAATCTCTGTGCCAATAGCTGAAGAGCATTTGCTAATGGCTTGTGCTTCTGGACAACACATCTGGCTGCTGATGGGGCCAACATATTTCTCCATCCAACCTGGCCTTCTCAAATATTTATAAGCTAATGTTCTATGTAATGCCTGTAGCATACAGAGAGGCTGAACTAAATTGCACTGTGGAGGAGTCTCTATTTTCACAGCCTTTTGGAACTGACTGCATCAGTGCTGTGAAAATCCTTTGGCATCATAAACCATTTATTGCCACAGCTCCCACTTGACTAGTATTATACAGTGAAACATTTAATTATGCAAAAAACCCAAAAACAACAAACCAACAAAAAGCCAAACAAAACCACCCACCATAAAAAGAGAATTTTATAACTGTCAAGCAATATCCATAGATGGAACAAACTTTTTAGGACTTGCAATAACAAGTCTTTTGAGTTGTCTGTCTTTCTGTTTTTATGAACGGTACCTTCAGGCTTGGCAACATCTGTAGCCAGCAGACTTGGCAGCTGCATTGCCTTATCTGTGGCAAAATTAATGAATGACAAGGTCTTCTTAGTTCCAAGGCACTTCTGATAAGATGGAGAAGTTCTACCTAAGTTGCTGAGAAGCCCAGGTCTGTTTCCTTCAGTGATCAGACACTGAAGGATCAGAGAAGGCACCTATTAAATACAGTATGCAGTGAAAAAGTGTAAATATTTATTTTTCAGAACTCAAGAATAATGCAATATTTAATGAAAACAAAAGGAAGAAATGAGTGCTATCTCAGCCAATGGAAATCATGATATTCCCAACCTTGTCTTTTTGATTCAAACTCAGCTATTCATTGTTGAAATGCCTACTAGGATGTATGGAAACACCCAAATGACAGCATTTCCTACTGGCAGTTTCATTTTGCTGGACAGGTGAGGCCTTTCCTTCTATCATCCAGCCCCCTGCCCACATGCATGCCCCAGACCCACTGGAGTCACTTGGAGGCACCCAGCACCTCATGGCAGGGAGGGTTTGGTGCAGCTCTCCCTGGCTGTCAGTGATGTCTCCTGAGGCATCACTGCAATAACAGCACCAACAGCTGCAGAGGAACTCCACCACTGGGATCACATCCTGGGAGAACTGCTCTGCCTGACTGCTGTGTCTTGCCATGGATGAACCTGGCAATGCAAGGTGCTGTTAGCAACCCAGCTGAACCACACCTTTGCTGGATGGGCTGACTAACAAAAAGAGGACAGTGCAGTGTCTTTAGGGTCCTACTTTAATGACCACTTGCTTGTCACTTTAGTGTGCAGAGACACAGGACTGTAAGTCTGTGCAGGGAGCTCTGCTGGGCTGGCTTCCCTGAATACATGATTTGTTATTCCCCCTTGGGGGTCTCTGTATGGGTAGGCAGGAACAACAGCAATATAATATCAATTGGAAAACCACTCTCCTGCTTCCAAGGCTCTCCTGGACACAGATCTGTCCTTCAGAAGTTCTGGAGCTCACTTTCCTGCTTCTCTGTTCACCAGAAAGTCCTTTCACTCCTCCTTGGAAATGATAGCAGTGCATGGGGACCCTCTGTCACCATAACAACTGGGCTATTTGTCTTATAATTCAAACTGCCCTCTCTAACTTCAAGGGCCTCTTCCTACACACCATGCAGAGCTCATCAATCCTTCCCTGAGCAATTCTACATTCTTTATTGGAGGAGTAACTCCCACACCCACTCCTTCTAAAGCTTTCTCTGCCATATTATCTCCAAAAGCCTGATGAACCGTTTACTCACCCATTTGGAAAGAGAATTGCATTGGATACAGGAAAGCCTTATTCTTTGCAAAGCCCAGCTCAGCCTGTGATTAACCCTGTCCTGGTGGGTTTGCCTGGAGGAGCAGTGCCCCAAGGAGTCCAGAAAATAACCCCACAGAGAACAAACCTCTCACATAGTAAATCCCCGTGTAACTGCAGATTCCTTTGGAATCTGGGGGACATGACAAGCATTAAAACACTAAAGACTCTTAGAAAGCAGCATGTGTCTCCAAAACGACAAGTTCAACCCCAAAATCTTACTCAGCTTCTATCTTTTTGATACAGGACTAGCAGAATCCGTTTCTGTGCTTCACCATCTCTAATGGCATTGTTCCTACTCAACTGCCTCAAGCTGAATAACTGACTTTACTACCCCCCTGTCATATAATGATTGGATAATTTCAATCAGAATTTCTTTCATTTTATGTGGAGACTTCAGCCTGCACTGTCAGCTGCAACCCATACATACACTGCAAGTCAATACAAATATTTTCTACTAATTTAGAAATTAGGTTAAAACGTGATTACCCTCTAAATAGCACTGTTACATGAGAGAGAAGCACAGAGTATAAATTAGTGCTTGAAATGGGGTTTGCAACACACATAATCACAACTTGGCATTTCACCAAACTCATTTGTGAACTGTTATCACGGCGTGGGGAGCCCAGCTTTGTGGGAGCTGTTGTGTATGAATGTAATTTTCCGCGGAGAAGCAGCCCCAGTGATGGATCCCAGCCCTGTGCTGTGCCCGAGCAGCCACTGCACGTCACTGTTGTTCCACACACGGGCCTGGCTCCTGGGAGCACCGGCAGAGTCTGTTTGCCTTGTCAGTCAAGGGAAGAAAATGTGCTACACACCGAGGGATGAAGCCAAGGGGGAGTTTTTTCCCCCCCAGACCATCCATACATGTTGTTCCTTTCTTTTTTTTCCTTTGCCTGTGAAGGAAAAAAAAACCCATCCATCTTTTTTTTTTCCTTAAAGGTATCTAAAAAAGAGTGGTCACTAGCCAGGGATCACAGATCTCGTGGGAATTGCCAGCTCTCCATGGGAAATGTGACAGGGCACAAGTCCTGCAGCAATGACACCTGCTCATGGTGTTAGCGTGGGAGCTGAGACCAAAGGCACGAGGTGCTCAGATGCAACTGCAAGAGCATCATGTTCTTCTTAGATTTGGAATGTTTATCTCTCTCAGGAAAAGGGGAGATTTTGGAGTGTTAAGTTGTGATTTTAGAATTAAAGAGCTTGCAAGTTTGGCATAACTGTAGAGACAGAAGTTTGAAAGGTTTTTCTAGAAACACAGCACTGCAAGAAAGCTTTGTCATCACCTATGTCAGGTCACATAAGCTGTGTAGCACTGAGCACCCCCTTCCAGTACCTGCCACTAAAAGTACAGACATATTTCCAGCTCTTCACAGCTTCTTCCCAAGTTTTCAGCAATTCCCACATTGTCTGAAAATTATTTAGTGAGTACAGACCTTCTGTGGCACTCAATGCTCTGAAAACAATAGTTCCCCATCCATGGGTGTTCATACTGTGCTTCCAACCACCAGTGCCTGCTGCACTGCCCAGATCCTCCTGCTGCAGCTTGGCTGGACTCTGCTGGCAGGGCAATTCATCTCGTGCCTGGCAGTCCATGGGCCTGGGATCAGCAGGAGGAAATCACACTTCATCTGCAGGTGACACTGAGGTGCTGTGTGTGCATTCTCAAGCCAGGTTTACTCATCTAACTCCAGCTCCAGCCACCCAGCTGAGGGACACATTCCAGTTTGGAGTGGCTGTGTTCCTGCCAGGTTTGTGTGGTGCCTGATGACTCCCGTGCCACTGCGCTTTTCCTGGTATTGCTGCCCTGATTTGTGATGATTGCAGTTATTTCACAGATGCTTTCCCGCATCTCCAGTCTGCAGGAGAGATAAAATCTGAGAAAAGCGTTCTGTTCTCCTTCCCTAGGGCCCCACTAAAGGTAGTAGGACTCAGATGCCAACTTTGTAATGTTGAGCCCTGGCAATTCTCATCCTGGGAATGCCTGCACTGACACCGAGCTACCTGCACCTCTCTGGCTGTACGAAGCTGAGCCTCTGCATGCTCAACCTGTAGATCCTGTGCCACAGAAATGAAGAAAATTCCAAAAAGAAAATATCCTGCAACCTCCAGCCATAATCTTAATCCTTGAGAGGCCTAAAACCAGGCCAGAATTCCTCATGCAGCACAAGAACAAGGAGTTTTGTTTCTGAGGCTATGAAACCAATGTTTATTTCATAAGCCCAGATCCACAAACATGAGAGGAGATCATAGTGCCAGAGGGAAGGAAACCCTTTCCTGAAGCAAATGGCTGGGCTGTAACACTGCATCCTGCTGAGACAGGGATGATCTATAAAGGAGAAGAAACACACGGCTGGGCATTCAAAACGCTTGCCTCCAGATTGCCGAGCTGAGTGAAGGACTGAAAAGGCACAGAAGAAAATCAAAGTCCAGAACTGAAGGCAGAGGTTGGAAAATGTCCGTCCTTCTTCAGGCCTTGTGAGAAAATGGCTTTGCCTTTGCCTGCAGCTTTTGTTCAGCTGTGGTGTGCCCCTGCTGTGCTGCCCAGGGGGTGTCCTGGCAGATGTCCTGCTCTCCCTCACACAGCATCGAGGTGAGCCCGCTGCTGCACTGCCCCGAGAGCTCTTGGCCTGCAGCTGTTTTCTTTCCCACAAATAACAGATGAAAGAAATCTGACAAAAACCACGGGCCAGATTCTCCTCTCAGGCAAAAGCCTTGGCAGAGAAAGTGGGGCCTTGGGGAGCTGCAGATGCTGCATAATCAAGTCCTGATGCTCCTGAGCCTGACTGACTGCAGGTCCATCCTGGGCAAGGGAAGAGCTGTGCTTTGCCTTGTCCATTGGCTGAGCTGAGAATTAGCATTTGAACCAGCAATACTTGATTTTACAGGACTGGAATCACCAGCAGAGCCTTTGCTGGTGAAGTTTTTAGCAAGGCAGCTCTGAACAGCTTCAAGTTCTTTGTGTGACTGACAACCTCCTGGATGGCTGGAGCCAGGGAAGCCAAGTCTGGTCTTTACCTGACACCATAAATTGTTGTTGTCTGTATAATTTCAAGATTTACTTTTCTTTTGTTTGCTATAAATGCCCAAATGAAAGCTTGAGGGACTCTTTGCAGACCCAGTTACCTAAAGCTCTTCAGCATTCATGCTTGTAGGTCCAGCTTTGTGTCATTTAGGGCTTTTTCTTGTTGTTTTATGTGTAATGTGTTGCTGTCTTGATAGCTCCGTCAATATATATTCTGTGCTGAAAAAGTTAAGTGTCAATATATATTTAAAAAGAAAAGGGGGGTGGGGAGGTGTGCCAAAAATACCCATCCAGAGTTTGGAAATGGAAGGCAAATTGCAGGTTTGTCAATAACGTGTTTGGGAGCCTTTTAAGTAGTGAATCACTTGATGCTGGCTATTGTAAATATTGGTTTAAAGGTGCTATGAAATTGATGGTGCACAGTTAAACCTTCCTCCAAATACTGATCTGTTTATGCTGCCTCACTTAGCATCAGATGCAAAGACCACTGAAGGTAACAGGAGTCTTTAACAAGTTATTCACAAGCACGGTGTAGTTTCAGCCAATTCACATAATCCTGGGTTGGGAGCATTCTCTTACAGTTTTTGTTAAACTAGGCAAACTATTCTCCAGAATGTGCCATTTTATTTTTTTTTTTTAATGTAACAGCAGGAAAAAATAGTTTAGAGTGACATTCAGAGAAGGCTATCATTCTCTACCTTAGCTTTTCCTGCTGTAAGGTTAGACCCTGAAAACAGTATTCAACTCCCAGCACAAATCATTGTGTGAGGCTGAGGTCTGAATCCTGAGCAGACCTGGGCTGAACATTATTTTGAATAGCAATTGGGTGAAGTTTGCTGTGTCTGCAGAATCCTTCATTGAATTCTGGATCTGATCAGAGTAAAACATTTGAGTTCTGATGCCAAAACTGTGAACCTGAAAAATGATTAATGTAACTTCTAGCCAGTCCAAGTTCCACTCTGCAAAATTTGAGGGAATCCTTTATCTCACTGACCCTCATCTCTACAAAATCTAATTTTATCTTCTCAGAGGCATGTAACTGTCCCAAAATCTGTGCATTAGATCAAGTCCTAATTTAGAGGTAATGAATTATTATTGATGCCTACATTCCACAAAAAGGTTTAACATCATCGGCACAGCCATATTTGCCAAATATTTAATGGATGTATATGGAAGACTCTGGCCAGCACTGTCCTAACACTGGCTTCTGGACTTTGTTTTTTGTTTCTATGGAGATACCTAAGTGGAAGAAATGTTTTAATGCAAGGTGAGCACCTGATACCCTGATGAATAAATGGGAATCCAGGTTCCACAAAGGTAAATCTGAATTTTGCTGTTGTTGGCCTGAATGGAACTGGCATATGTAGGTTTGGAGGTCCTTGAATGAAAATCCATTTCTCAGTCTTGCAAAGTCAAGCATTTAATTCAGCCCAACCCTTATGACACACAATTCTTGCCTGGAGTGTGAGTATATGCAAACTCCACATGGAGAAAGGAATTAATGAGGAAGAAAATCCAACAGGAGAGTTATTCATGCTCACTTGCTTTTGGTGTAGCTGTCTATTATAGCACATCTGCATTTTTGCCCTTGTCTCCTTGCTTTTCCCGCAAGTCTGGAACCTGTCTGGTTCTTCACCTGTGGTTTCCATCAGAGAGCAAGCAGTGATGAAGGTGACAGGGCCCTTGGGAGGCTGGGAGGTGAGATGGCAGCTGGAGAAGGGAATGACAGGTCTCTGGAATTACCTGCTCCCCTGGAACAGGTGTCAGCCCTCGTGGCTCAGGAAATGCCTGAAAGTTTCAGTGCTCCAGGCAGAGCTGAGAGGGGAAGATGTGTTTGCAAAAGGGCATCTTCACTCAGTTATGGAGTGCAAGTGTTGTGCTAAATGTCCTTAAATCCCCGTGGAGATGCAGTCTGTAACAATAAATAGCAGATGAGTGTTGTCTCCTCTGGGACCACAGCTATCATGCTTCCAAATAGGAGTCCTCCTGCTCTGTGCTGAGGTGTGAGAGAACACACACCTACCATAAGTTCTGGGGGAAAACACTGGAACATGTATAATTTAACCTGAAATCTTAGATTGCTTCCCTTTACACAGTTTTGCATAAAAGCAGTAATGACACTCTCAAAATCCCCAGCAGCCTGCTCCTCCCAGCTATTCCATATTTAAAAACACCTGATAGGTGTGGTAGGACTGAAAAATGTTATTATTTGTCTGTCTTTACACTCTTCTTCTTGCCCCCTTGTTTCCAGAGACATTTTCATTTAAAATTTCCTCCCGAGTAAAGATACAATTGAAAATCCCTCATTGTGCCATTTTTGGGATTGGTAGGAGTATAAGAAAGTGGATGGATCAGCTGAGAAGTGAGGAATCTAGCAGATTATGTACATACATTATGTTTTAAAAATGAGTAGCAGCTCGCCCTCTTTGTTTTAAAATGTTCATGTATATTTCTGGAAAAAAGGATAGCAGAACATCTAATAATAGGAGAGGGTTTTATAAGCCAAGACACTCAGTGTCTGTAAAGAATTTTACAAACATGACCATAACTATTCTTGATGACTCATCTGTAATTAGCTATCATTATTTCTTTTCTTCAGAGGGGGGAAGTGGCACCCAGAGAGACCAAGAAACTCAAATAAGCAGCATGTGTTAAGACAAAAAAAAGACTAGTAAATGATCTTGTTACCTCAGTTCACTGCCTGAAATTATTGGAATAATAACACACCCAAAAATTCCAGGATCATGTTTCACACTGAAATACACAGAACAAGAACACCCCAAGGAAAATAGAAATAATTTAATTCAGAGGCTGTAAAGAACTCTGAAGTTTTTTGAGATGATCACAATTCTCAGACCAAGCTCAGCTGTAACAAAACCTTCAGCAACTCTCCAGAAGCTAGCATGCTTCCCCACCACAGTATCCATACCCAGTTACAGGACAGTTTCTTTCACATGTAAACCAATATTTCCCCCTAGACAGGGAACAGAATTCAGCCCTGTAGATGCCTGTTGTCTCCTTGCTGTTTTCCAAAGAGGTGCTTAAGCCCACAAAGGAGAACATTCTGAGTGCCATGCTTCTGAAGCATGTTTTAGAAAGGCAAAATCTACCAGATCAATTCCTACATTTCTGACCACTGAACTATTGCACACTTTGAAAGGTCTGTGGGAAGGCTGACACCCAGTTGAAAGCTGAATTTTGCAGTGAGTTGGGTGAAAGACAAAACTGGTCTTACAAGAAGATGGTAAAACCTTCTAAGGCCTGAAGAGACCTCAGATTGAGCTATTTATCTCCATCTTTCTTCTCAATTAAAGTGATTTTGCTCTTGAAGTTTTGAGCTTTAGGATCTCATCCTACATAGCAGTCCTAGGTAATAGTCACAAACTGTATTGATATAATAATATCAGTATCATTGATAAAATATATGCAATACTCACAAATGTATAATCAGGATTTAGCAGCTCCTCAAGGGAAAGGCCAAGGCCTACTTTGCATATTTTCCTCTTCCCCAATGAGAGAAATAAAAATTGTTTTCTTCTGGCTAGAGGTCTAGCACTCCCACTGTCATATTCATCTCAGACAGCCACACAAACCATAGTGGAACCTTCACAAGGATGTCCTTTCCACTGACTGCCTCCAGGATTTTTCCCAAATCATGCCTTCACCATTTATGAAAGCACTTTTGTCTGGTGTTGTAGAGAATAGCTGAGCTTTTTCTTCCTCTCACACTTGCTGTACTGCCATGGTTTCATTTGGGGTCTGTTTCTAATCTCAGTTTGTGGTTTAGCTCTTTGTGTTCTTTCAAGTAATTTTGCTCTGCTGTTAGAAAACAAGCAGATGATGTTTGGCCCTGCAGAAATGTTGGTGCTGCTCTAACCTCAGCTAAGCCTGCTGGTCCCTGCTGTTCCCTGGAGAATGATGCTTCTGTTAGTCAAGTCCTTCCCAGTGCCAGCATTAATCTCATCCTTTTCAGAGCTCCTGACTAGCAGCCTTTGTTCACTCTCTGGGCTCAGCACTGCTCTGTATCTTTCCAACATCTGGTTACATTTCTCCAGCCTGACACTGCTGTTTAACCCAGCTGCTTGGATTTCACTGAGCTGGAACTGAGCTGGTCACTGCCTTATTAACACAGCTGAAAATATGGCAGTGGAATGGCTGAGAGGCTTCTTCAGCACTGCACATGTGCTGGGAATCCTCGGATTTCTCCCCAGGTCTCTACCCGTCAGGAAAGGCTTTTGAGGAGCACTATGCTTTCCTGGAAGATTTGGGGAGCAGCAGGCAGCAGAGAGGGGCCACAGTCTGTACCCAGGGTTTTTTTTCTGACCACAGAGGCTGTCAGCTCTCTCTGAATCATCTCAGGCTCCTGAAAACATCTCATTTACAAGGGGCGTGCTGAGAGGCTTCACGGGGGTATTAGCACAGTCAGTTCCATTACAGGAACATGACATCTGTCTTTCCCTCCCATGTCCTCCTTGTCTTTCTGCTGATTGCTCAAACTCTGCAGAATCACTTTCTATTTTCAGCTTTTCCCATTATTTTTGCACACATCTTCCACCTCCTGTCCTGTTCTCATCCTGGTTGCTTTCACTTTCTGTGGCATCTTTCCCCACTCCCTCTCACTGCTATGCCTGTGTTTAATTGTTCTTATTCTTTCCTTATGAAATCCTAATGCTCCCTTTGCATTTGCTCTTCTTCACTTCTGTTATAAATTATCAGGTTTTGAACTACACAGGCCTTATTACAAAAGGGATTAAATTATATCCATATTATGACTGAACTCAGATGAAGACCGAATATGGGAATGTTTGAATGTAAATGGCTCAACAATTGCATTAAATGAGACCAGTTGTATCTCATTGCTACAGTTTGGAAAGGGTGACCATGCCAAAAGATCATGTGTGTGCTAATACACATGCATGTGTGCAGATACACACCCAGAAATAAACCCCAAGCAGCTGACTGTTAAACTGATGAGTTTTAGAAATTTTTCAAAGCTTTCTGGCACACTGAAATATCCACACAGGCAACTATTCCCATCTGTGTGCTGGCTGGAAGCTGCACTGCTGCTGTGTGGGCCTTTGAAAGCAGGAGGTCTGTTATGAGCAAGAGAGGTGATTTTTTATTTTTGTAGCTCTGCTTTGCTTGTCAGAGTTAATTAATTTAAAAATAGGCCAATTTACAATGTTTCAGAATACCACAGCCCATTTTAGAATCGAAACAGGCTTGATTTTCCAGTTAGCTGCAATTAC
Source organism: Aegithalos caudatus (assembly GCA_013389925.1). Lineage (NCBI taxonomy): Eukaryota > Metazoa > Chordata > Aves > Passeriformes > Aegithalidae > Aegithalos > Aegithalos caudatus. The sequence continues at coordinate 581,766 of WEIU01006277.1, read as the reverse complement.
TGGTAAAGGCAAGGCAGAATGCCTCAGAGAATGACCTCCTATAATTCTTCACAGGTGCCAAAACACATGGTCAGATTCTAAAATCATTGCAATAGGCACAAACACGAGTGTTATCCAATGTCTTATTTTAATGGATAAGAACTGTTTCTGTCCTTTAAAACACGGTGACAACCACTCATTTTCCTTTTATTGTTCACTGAGCATTTGGTTTATTGCAGCCTGCGTGGAGGATTCATTACTGCAAACACAGGGCTGGGCAGATGTGTGCAGCAGTGATCTTCTGAAGGGGTCAAGCCATTGTTTGGCTTCTTGTTTACTATTGCTTATCTGTCTTTAGCATATCTCTGAAAATCCCCAGTTTTTGATCCTCCAAAACCAAAGAGAAGCATCCAATCTAATTTCATAAACCTTCAAAACCCGGTCCCAAAAGCACTGGGATGAGGTGTGGCCAGCAAGGACTTCATTAATTATGTACAAAAGACAAAATAAACTCCACCAAAATAAACTCTGGTTTGCTTTGGCCAGATGCTGGTTTCCAGAGTCATTGGCAGGGACATAATAGGTCTAGAGTCTCACGTGTTTTCTCTCAAAGAACTTTTCTAGATATTTCATGTTGTTTTCCCCTTATGCATAAGCAGTTATACAGTTGACTTGACTCTAATGTCTATATTAATTTTGGTACATTTTTAATTAACAGATAGCTAATTAATGTGGTATAAGGTTATCTTGTTAAATGTTAATTGAATATGTAAACATTCTTTACAAGTTAATATTCAGAGGAAAAATATGTAATATGCATTTGTTGCCTGTGTCATTCTGAATTAATTACATGACAACCAGATTTATCCCTTCCCAACTTGAGAACCCTCAATAAGTACTCTTTTAAGAATCAATTGATACTTAATTAATATGTACTGGCTGTCCTATTTAATTTAAATTAGTTTTTTCAACAAGTTACATGGCTGCTGAAAGACACAGCAGTCCCCCAGTGACACAGAGCATTTTCTGCAGAGAGCACACGAGGGTGCTGTGAGAAAAGGCTTGGTGCTGCCAGCCCCGATTTCCTGGCTGCGCACACAGCCTCCTCCTTCCTCCTCATCAAAACCAAAATCTGCCCACACAGAAATCTTTATGCAAGTTGCATGTGCTGTATCTCATTCCAGGGGGCTGCCCTGTGCCCAGGGCTGTGCCTCAGCTCCCCACCTGCCCCGTGTTTGTTACACGAGATGATGAGGTCAGGAACCTTCTCTCCCGGTCAGGCCACATTCCTTCACTCCCCTTGTGTTCCTCACAGCCTGCCCTGATGAGATACACCAAGATTTAGCTCGTTGTTTCAGTGCATTGGTATTCCCAGCTACAGGAGAGCAGTGTGATTGAGTCCCCCAGGGGCTGAATTCTGGGATGGATGCATGGCAACAAGGTTCACGTGTAATTTATTATGTGTATGAAATCCTTAACATCAGCAAAATGGTGGCAGAGTTTGCCTTTCCTTTCATCCCACGATGAGGCTGTTAATGGATAAGGAACTCTCTGCTGCTGCAGTTTAACACGTTCTGTGCCCAGGCAGTGGCCACAGGAGCCTGACTGAAGAGATTTTCTGCCAGTCCTGACACAGATCCCTTCTTCTGCACCTTCACTGCAAATGAACGTGGGTTTAATCTTGGGGTGGTTAAATCTCCAGCCATCCCTGAGCATTTTATACATAACAATGAAGTATCACCACACCCGGGGGCTGGAAGGGTTGCAGGTGGGTTGGATGGAAGACAGAGGCAAAGCCTCTTGCCCAAAGCCATAATGTGATATAATAGCAGCTCCCCAGAGCTCTGGCTGGCTCCCCCTGCAAACAGAAGGTCACACATCCTTTCTCAGGTGACTGCACTCCCTGACCTCCCTCTGGACAGGAGATCCATCATAATAAGGAAAATAAAACCCCTGGAATTCAGACTGGACCTTGTAAGCAGGGCCCTGGTCTGGCTCTCTGAGGGCAAAGCAAAAGATCCCTTTTAGCCTTCTGTGGTATCAGAATGACAAATGGTGAGGATTAAAGGCTCTGCTTTTCATAGGTGCTTAGACCCAGGGCCTGCTAGTAACTTCAGGAGGAGTTTTAAATCCTTAACCTTTCTAAAGCCACATGTGCAGCCTTGCCCAAGGTCACACAGGCAGCCTTTTTGCAGTGCTATGGGAGCAGTAAATTTGGCCAATTGTCTTGTCTCTCAGTTTGCTGCTGTTACTAAATTTTTCTTTAAGGAGGTTTGTCCCATTTGTTGCAGCTGAAAAAGCTGTTCTTACAGCTTGAAGCAGCTGAAAGAATCTGAATACATTGTATTGTAATCATTAAATACCAGTTTTCTACTGGATATAAGCAGAGCACCTATTTTTAGTTAAAAAGCTGCTGTTAGGTTACACAATATCTTTTATGGCTGAAGTAATGCAGCAAGCTGGCACAAACCAAATGGTACTTGACTGTTTGCAAATTGAGCATCAACAGGAACAGCAGGTGGTCACTCAGCTCCAGACTTCCATGTTATAACAATAGCTGCAGTAATAATGCAAAATAAATAGCACCCAGCAACCCATGTGCTTTATCACGGGGGGTTTGAATGCTGAAGGCCCCCTTTTCCAAGTCACCTCTGACAATTTTTGCTGCAGCTTTATTTTTATCATCACTTTCTCCATGTTTCTATTGTTGAAGGTTAGGATTTGTATCCCTGTAGTTAAGACCTTCAGATCAGATGGATGCTTTCCTGGAGCTCCAGGGTGCCTTTTTATTGTACCTGACTGCTGCACCTAGTTTTGTCTAGAGTATTGTAAACCCTAAAAATGGGAATACATGACCCATTTTAAAACATCCAGGAATTATAGCAAAAAAATTCTAAAATAGGCATGTATGACAGCAGTATTCTTAGACCATTTCTCCCAGCTTCACTAAACATTAACTATCTACTTGGCTTCCCTGTGTCCACCATTCCAGGCAGAAGAACTGAACAGTCACTCAGCATGGAGCATTTTATGACCCTGTGCCTGTGTAGGTACCTGTGAGGAATTCAGATTGCCATGTAACAGCCAGGAATTTTAAACTGGAAGCCAGAAGTTAGGCTAAGAAAAATCTCTAGGTATCCAGAAATGCTGAAAATGTGCAGATACCCATCACTATTGGCCTAACTTCTTCTTCTTCTATTTCTTATTTTTATTTCCATCATTATCAACATCATTGTAATTATCATTACTACATGCAGCCAAATTTCTCTTTTTTGTCCCAACTGAAGAGCACTACTGACAATGCACACTGCAGTGGAAGAAGATGCTCATCCATATAGAGATGGCCCAGCCTGTCCCCAGATCACTTTTCACAGCTCTCACTGTTTGGCACTTAAAAATGATGCTGTGTTTACAGTTTGCTTCTCATTCCATGGTGAGATGACACTGGTGCAGAATGAAAGGCCTGAGATAAACAGCACCTTGAATGGAGAAGGAATAAGAAACAGCTGATAAAGGAAAATTCTAAGAGAGCCTTGTGGGTCTGGAAGAAGAAGTTGAAAGCGAGCATTGTAAAAATGAAACCAACAGAGGCTTTATCTCAACAAAGTTTAGTTTCATGTATACAGTATTTAGTATTTAGTATTTATCTTGTGCATAAAAGCCTTCCCAGGGGTGCTACAAGACATACCCAAGAGTAATGCAACACCTAATTATCGCTATTAGAAGACAATGAAAGACAACATTAATGCTGAACACATAGAGCAGATACAAAGTTTAATTTTTAATAATTTTCAGCGCATTCCCTTGGAATTTCAGATCCCCAGAAGCAAGCAATATACAAATGCAGCTTGCAAGTATAAGAGAGCAGTTCAGTTCTCCTAGGAGCAGTCCAGCCCTCATCCAAATGTTCTAGCTGCCCCAAATTCTAATTTGAGGGGACTATCTGCAAATTCATGAAAAAAAAAAAAAAAACGGCAGGACAAACCTCACTGTATTAAAATGTTTGAAACTAGATTTCTCCAATGAACTGAAAATAAGAAGTAACACAGACCAGGTTAATGGATTTCTGAGCAATCTGAAGTTCTGGAGGCTGTGGACAGGCACATCCTTTGTGGCACACCTGCACACACCTGGTTGGTGTCATGGGCACTTGGCCTCAGTGAAAATTGGCTGCTGTAAAGCATGGAAAGCATGGCAAAGATTTAGCAGCACTCTTGCACGTAGATGCCATGGATTGCAGATTAGCAGCAGCCCAGAGAAGGAGCAGGCATTGTGCTCTAACAGGTGTAACACACAGGGAGATTGCTGCAACAGCTCTCAAAGCACTGCAATTCCCAGAGCTGACAACCCCAAAGATCATACAAATACTTAAAGTGAAGCATTAAACAGGGCCTTGTCGGCTGAGTGGCATGTCTGTTAAACCTTCTAAAGCAACACAATCAACTACTGTCAGAAAATTCAGATTCATATTTGTGTCAACATTTGTGCTCTCCGGTGTCAGCTGAGATATCCCCTTCTCTGCTTGTCTCCTGAAATGATTACCAGACCTTGGGAGAGCCAAAGCTATTTTTGTGAGCAGCTGGTTCTGATACTGTAAAATGAATCCACTCTGCATTCCTCTGAAATCTGGTGACAGGTGGGAGTCTAATCACAAATGGCTGGCACTTTGTGGAGAAGGGGAAAAGTAGGGACTCTACACTGTGGCTGCATTTTCCAGAGTGTGCTGGCTTTGGCTGGGGTAGAGTCAGTTTTCTTCACAGTAGCTGGTGGTGGGCTGTGTTTTGGATCTGCCCTGAAAGCAGAATTGGTGCTGTAGAGATGTTTTTGGTACTGCTGAGCAGAGCTTACTCAACATCGAGGTCTTTTCTGCTTCTCAGCCCAGCCCAGTGAGAAGGCTGAGGGTGCACAAGAACTCGGGGGCACACAGGATGGCAGGGATAATTCCAGACTACATGGCATTGTGCTCAGGGTACAAAGCTGGGGAAGAAGAGGGGGAAGGGGGACAAGCAGGGGGATGCAGTTTGTCCTCCCAAACCTGTGAGAGAGCCCCCTTTCCTGGGCTGACTGAACATCTGCCTGCTCATGTGAAAAGGAGAACAAATTCCTTCTTTCACTTTGCTTGCACATGTGGCTTTTGATTTACTTTCTTTATCTCAACCCATGAGTTTTTTTGACTTTTATTTCTCCCTTTCTCTGCCCAGTCCTGCTGCTGGGGCAGAAAGGGAGGGGCAGGGTGGTTCTTTGCTGCTGCCTGGGGTGAAATCACAGCACAAGTGCAGCACAAACCATGGGAGAGGTGATCCCCAGTGCTCACACACCCTCATTGTTGTCTGGGGGCTGCTGCAGGACAATGCAGGTGTGCTCTGGGGTCCCCATTTCCCTCACACACCCCCTCACTGTGGTCTGGGGGCTGCTGCAGGAGGGGCAGCTGTGCTATGGGATCCCCATTTCCCTCACACGNAGGAGGGGCAGGTGTGCTGTGGGATCCCCATTTCCCTCACACCCCCTCACTGTGGTCTGGGGGATGCTGCAGTCTTGTGGGATCCCCATTTCCCTCACAAAACCCCTCACTGTGGCCTGGGAGCTGCAGGACAAGGCAGCTGTGCTGTGGGATCCCCATTTCCCATATACACCCCCTCACTGTGGCCTGAGGGGATGCTGCAGGACAAGGCAGCTGTGCCATTTGCCCACCCTGGTGCACACTGCAGTGTTTTGTCCCTGGGCTGGGATGTCCCCTGTGGGTGCAGCCTGGGCTCCCCTGCTGCTGCTAATGAGGGGAGAGCCCTGCTCCTTGTGCCTGCTTTACTGCCTGTGACAACACAGAAGCTCCTTAAGTGGAATTAAAAGCCCTCCCTGCCCTTAATATGCGTGAGAACAAAATGACTTTCTTCAGCAAAATACTCTAATTTTGTGAAACTTCAAAGAAAGCTCAAACTCCCTGTTTCTTCAAGAATAACCCAGTTTGAGGAGTATAATACTAATAAATGCATTAGAACTATTTTTAAGTAAGCAAAGACTGGATGATAGTCATCCAAATTAATGAAGGGTATGAACCTAAAATTGATTATGTAAACTGCATTAAATCCCTGCGCAGATTTAATGATTTAAATTCAAATTTAATTTAGATTTAACTCAAACACTAACTTGAATTAAAACCACTTTAATTCTGAATGAGAGTGCCCAGAATGGGCTTTAGTATAGGTTAAAAAATCTGCTCTGTGCAAAGATTTTCTTAAACTGCGTTATTTTTTCTTAATGCCATTAAGTCAGTAGTCAGTAGACTGAGTACAGTGGGCACTGAAAGAGAGCCTGAGCTTGGAAGTAGAGCATGACTCACCAAAATGCATAAGCAGCCCCCAGCTATAAGTATAGGAGAAAACTCGCATTTTTCAGGCTAATTAAATCCCTAAAGGAGAGCTTAGTCTTGCACTTTTCAAAAGAAGAGGAATTCCTTTCTCTGATGTCCAGGACAGTGGGCTGGGGCCTTGGATCCTCCCCTTTTATCAAACACTGTCCCCTAGGAGCAGAGCTGGAAGGGAAAGGAAGTCCCATGTTAGTGACTCCTGGTACTGGAGTTCACAAAACCCCAAAATCTGAAGGAAAACTCGACTGTTGAAAATGAGAGAGAAGCTCCACACTTGTCTCATGCTGCCCTGTGGGCTCACCTTGTCCATCCCAGCCCTGGTCCTGGCCAGGGCAGTGCCCAAGGAGCCCTCAGTGGGCACAGAGGAATGGGGAGCAGAGCCAGGCTGGGCAGGGCACAGGGGAACAGGGGCCTGGGTTAAGGAGTGAAGCTGAGCTCAGTGAGGAAGGGGGATATAGGGGTGTGTGTGTGAGTTTTTCATTTCTCACGATCCTGCTCTATTTTTGCTTGGCAATAAATCAGATTAATCTTCCCCAAGTGAGGCCTTTTTTGCCTGTGATGGCAGTTGGGAAGGGATCTCCCTTCTTCATCTTGAGCCGTGAACTTTTCCATTTTATCCCTGTTGAGGAGGGGGCTGTGACAGTGGCTGGCCCAGGGCACTGCTGAGCCTCACCTTGGTCAGGTCAGGGCAGGTCTGAGAAATGCTGTGAAAACTGGGGGATGTTTAAACACCCCCCAGCCCTCACAGAGCCATTGGGCAGTGCTCTGGTGGTGGTCTGGAATGAAAACTGGCAGCTGGAGGGTTGCTTATCCACACCTGTGTGCCTGCCCTGCCTTCCTGCCTGGGGTCACTGGTGCCACCCATCCCTGTTCCACTCCTGTCCCCCACAGCTGAGTGCAGTCAAAATGGCAATGGCAAAAGGGGCTGTGAGTTACAAGCTCAGTCCCCTTGGGGACTGTGGATGGGACAGCTTCCCCTCTGCCATGCAAAGGATTTTGCTGGAAACAGGGCTTGAATTTCTGAGGCCAGGAGGGAGGCTGCCTGCCCTGAGCAGGCTGGGTTTCTCTTTAAGAAGGCACACGGTGTGCTCCAGCTTAATGGTACGTGTTAAGCAAGAACATCTGCTTATGAAGAGATAGATATGCTGAAACATTTACTGATGTTTTGCTTCCTCCCCTTGTGTCACCTGAAATCTATCATCTCACTATGGCATCCCAGCACAGTCCTGCTTGCAAATCTAGGGAAGGAGGGCAGCGGTGCACAGCCTTTAGAAAATGATTAGTGGTCTGTCAGGCTTACGTCTAAACATGGGCACTGACTCAGATGTGTTACCTATAAATCTGTTCATCAGCAGCTGAGGAACATATGTGCCTCCTCTTCCTTAAACATAAAAACATTAATTACATTATATTGTACCACGGTAATGGGCAACATAGTGACAGAAGCTTGCCAAAGCTTTAATTTTAACCATAAATCTGGTGGGTCTGGAGTGGTGATTCAAGCTGCTTTAAGAGATGAAGATAAAGCTGAAGTCAGGTGTGTAGGAACAAGATTTGGTGGGGGTGGAGAGGAAAATTAGCATAGACTGGCTGAAATACTTGAGAACGAGGTAGTAAAACTACAGTCCTCCCTGGACAAGGGTCAGGAGAGAACAAATTGCAATTCACTCGCAGATCCTCTTCTGACTTTCTGCAGTAGTTGGGGGATAAAAAGTTTCTTCTCTCCTACTGCTGGATCCTGGCTTCCTACTGTTTGGTTTTGCAGTGCCTCTTTTTTTCTTCCCTGGTGTAATCATCTGAGCACAGAGGGAATACTGAACAAGCAGCCCTTGGTGTCCTTTTGCTGGCTGGATTTTCATTTTAAATAGAGCCGATCAGGAGAAAAGATGAGGCACAGCAGGTAGCTTGCACTGTCCTTTGTGTCTGGATAAAAGCAACGAGAAGGAACATCCAGATTATTTATCAACAGAAGCAGGAGGAATATGGAAATCTGTGTGTGCCATTAAACATGAAAGGCACCAGGAATAGGTTCTCCTATTGCAGTAGGTGCTGTACCATCCACTGTTCAAAGGGTTTATCAGATGGAGCCGTCCTGCTGCTTTGGGAAAGGCCTGAAGGCAGCAGCTGCCAGTGCTCCGTGCCCCTGCCTGCCCCATACCTGCCCCATACCTGTCCCATACCTGCCCCATGCCTGTCCCATGCCTGCCCCATACCTGCCCCATGCCTGCCCCCTGCCTGCCCCATGCCTGCCCCATGCCTGCCCCATGCCTGCCCCATGCCTGCCCCATGCCTGCCCCATACCTGCCCCATGCCTGCTCCATGCCTGCCCCATGCCTGCCCCACACCTGCTCCTCCCAGCTCTGCCTCAGTGCTGCCCTGAGCAGCTGATGCCCACAAAATCAGGGCAAAGATGTGCAGGCAGATTTTGCCCCAGTCCTTGTTACACCCCAGGCAGAAGGGCAATAACTCCTCTTCCTGAAATTTGTGTGGATTCCCTCTGGTCTCCCTGCCTTCAGTTTAGGGTTTGACTGCAGAGTTTCAGAGCCATCTGAACAGGTAACAAATGTAAAACAACGCAGCAACCTGCATCAGATGAGGGGGCTGGCTTTGGTACTAGGTACTGAAAAGCTTGTCTTCCCTGCCTGCTTGTGTCCACTCTTCTGGGAAGGAGGAAATTACACTGGAGATGGGGCTCTGCTGAAGGGAAATCTACACCTTTCCCTTCTCATTTGTTTATTTAATTCTTTTTTCACTTATACCAAATTCATCACAAACATTGTAAATACTCAATCTTTTCCATGCTGCTTCTCCCTTCTGATGTGAAAGGATTTCAAAAACTCAGTATTTGAGCTACAGATGTGTTTGCCCTGACTGATCAGTGCCTTAATTCATCTGGGCCCAGCATCAACAGGCCATGTTATCACTATTATTAAAGGGCAAAAAGCTGGACTACCATCCACAAATAATCAGGCCAGAATTTCAGAGGTCCCAGATAATATATGGTTTAGAAATTCTGTAAGGTCCATGGCTTTTTTTTTGTTGTTTCCCTAGGCAGGAATCACAACATGGAAAATGCTATTTACCCCTTGGCTAAAGGAATTTAACTGGCTGCCAGATGTATGAGCCTGGAGAAGAGAGAATAGCAGCAGCAGAAGATGGCAATGATCTGACACAAACTCCAGGCTGGGGTGCAGGGCTGCAGCTGCTGTGGGGGACGTTTCTGCCCTGTCAGAGCAGCACAGGATGTATCTATCACAGAGCAGAACTCTGAATATTCACTGTGCACTGGACAGCAATATTTCATTTCATGCATCATTAAGAACCTGCATTGATTCCAAGCAGTCATATAACCTCGTCCTGCACTTGCTTGAAAGCGAAAGGGGGAGGAAAAAATTGTCCCCTTCCCAAGTTGCTGGATGACTTTAAAACTTGGGTACTTGAAGAAATCTTATTTCTTAGTGTCATCTCTGCTGGGGACCTGGATGCTTGTGCAGAACCCCATGACCTGGAAACCAGCAAGGGCTCCAGTGAGGGGTTTGGTTTTCGTAAATTTGCTTAGCACACATCCACTGTGCCACCAGTGGTTTGATTTGGAGTAACTTTCAGCTCAAATATAATAAAAAGAGAGGAAATAGAAGAGAATAAACCGGCACAGTAGCTGGTGTTGGTCTCTGCAGCCAGCTGAGCTGGCTGGGAAGCACATGCTCCTGGGCAGAGCTTTTGGTGCTCTGGTATGATCCTGTAAAGCAGAATATCAGCTTAAAATAAAACAACACCTTAGTACATGTTTCAGTTTGAAGCTATTTGGTGGATTTCACTCCATTTGCTGTTGGTGCCTAGAGCTATAGCTGAATTTAGCCTTGATTTAGGCTAAGAACTGTGAAAGAACTCAGTGGTACTAAGGCTGGGTTGTCCAACACTAACACCTCCTGCTGGAGAAGGCAGAGTGCCTGTGAGGAAGGGAGAGGTGTTGGAGAGTGGAATCTCCCTCCCCAGGCTGGAGCACATCAGCTGGACCATGGCCTTTCCAGGGGCTCTCTCTGACTGTGATGGGCTTGTTGGCCCCACTCAGTTTAGGGTGCAAAGATCCCAAGCAGGATTATCTGGGAAGCCTCCATCAGCTCTGACTGGATCCTTCCAGTGGCCATTGCTCATTTCTAGCCACAGTCTTTGGCAGGTTATTAACATTTTTAACTGAATTTTCCAATAATCACACATGCTTGTCATTCTCAAAGGGAGGCTGAAAATGTTTATCATTTGAAGGAAGCAGCCTCTAAGACTGAAAGAGGGCATTTAAGAGGAATGTTGCTGCTTGCTCATACTAACAGTCCTTCCTCCTCAATGAAAGGGGAAGGGGAAAAAAGATGAAAGTTTAGCTGGCATTAGCACCAGCTGCTCTTAGTGACATCCATTTTCTCAGTAAAAAACTCTTTGAAGACTTATTACCTGCCTTCAACAGGAGAAACTGCCTGCTAGCCACTAATCTGTACATCAGCATGTCCCAGCATGTAAGGTAACTACAGAAAATAGTATCAATTTCATATATTATTTGCTTTTTGAATGAGACACAATACCCTCCATAAGGTATATGGACTGTCAGGGTCTCTTACCTTCCATGAAAAGGCAATATTTGTTGTACATTACATAGTCCAGGGTAGAATAAGAGCCCTGCATTCATTTCTGACTGTAATTAAACAAAAAAAAACCCCTTTTTCTTGTATTTCAGTCTCTCGCTGCCATTGTTGGACATTTTTTAATTCTCTCTATCTTCAGATCCCACAGCATCTGGTGGCAAATCAAACACGGTAAAATGTTGGTTTTGAGCTTAATAATATTTTCCAAGTCATTTATTTACCAAATGCTCTTGGTGGGAGTGCTTTGTTCTGTATGTTAACAGGTGGGATGTACTCAGGGTGAATGTATGGGTAATCAAAGCAGAGCAAGTGTCTCAGGGTGGTGTGTTGGAGCTGGACAAGTTCTCAGTGACTCAGAGCTTCATGCTTTGATTGTTTCCTGGCCACTCCTCCCAAACACAGGCATGGATTTTGCTATCACATATCTGTAACTGTTATTTGTTTTTCTGTACCTGTTTTATTTCTATTGCAGGGCAGTGGTGGCCCTTATCAGGGAGAAGAGTGAATGGGCTTGTCCAGTACAAACCTTCAGCTGAAAGGTCAAGGTTTGCATAGAAAGTGAAGTGTCCTCCTCATCTTCAGACCCAAGCCAGACCTTGGCACTCTGTGCTCCCTCCTTGGCAGGCTGAGATTGTCTTTAGGGCTTGCCAGATGTGTCTTGTTCTCCAGATGTTCACTCATATTCCCCCAAACAGAATAGAAACAGCAGCAAAATGTCCAATTTCTGTTCTAGACATTGTCTTTGGATCAGGTCACAGCCCAGTCTAATGTTAGGTACCTAAATTCTATAGGACAAAGGAAATAAATAAACAAACATTGTAAGTAAAGTAGCTTTTTTTTTTTTTTTTTTAGTTGAAAAGCCACATCTTTCTTTCAAAGATTTTTTATCAGATTTCTTTTTCTTAGAATTTCTATAGAATTATGGTGTTACCCTTCATCACCTCTGTGGCACCAAAACACAAGGGACCATTGCAATTTGATACCATTTATTAAAAAAAAGCACTAGAAATATCTCTCTGTTAATCAACAAAAGAGAAACCCATTATAATGGTATCAGACTGCCTAATGTAAGAGCATTGGGTAAATTCAAACTGTAAACTTAGACATGGAAGTTGTTTGTTTTTTTTTTTCAATCCACCAAACAACAGGAGCAGATGTAGATTATTTTTTGGATAAGACATCCCTCTTTTGGAATGATTTCACATGCTAACTTTGCTTGGGAACTGCTCCTGTTGGTGACCATGTGTTCAGCACATCTGCTTTGGCTTGTTGTTTTCTCTGAGACTGACAATATTGTGTCAGAGTGAATTGAGGTGAAGGGAAAGGAAAAGGAAAATTAACATGAAAGAGCTGCACTGCAAGTTCAGATGAACCCTGAGAGATTTTCCATCCCTTGATCCTCCATGTGTGCATCAGGGTAGGCGTAGAGGGATTTGGAGAGGTGGGAGGAACTGACAGACTTGAAGTAATACCTGGGCTTGTCTTGTCACAGTCAAAAACTGAGCTCAGTCAGACACATTGGGAGGACATTTCTGACTTTTAGCCCACGGGAGAGGAAGCCTTCAAAAAGTTGGGAAAATCCTGCCAATGACTCATGGAGGCTGGTTTCACTGTTCACTGCATAATGCACTCATTCATCAAACCAAAAGGATTTCAATCAATATTGTCAAACTAAAAAGTTATGTATTATACACACATGCACCCCCACATGCACTTAGTTATGCATCACCTGTGTGATGGCCATCATCAAATAAATCACAGAGCTGGCTTCCAGAGTGAATTTACCAAAAATCCTTCTCTCTGCCTGTCTCCTGTTTGCAGTGAGATTCACACATAAAATCCAGTGGCTTTTATCTTCTTCAAGCATCTTCATCTTCATCTTCTTTCCCTTTCCCTTTCCCTTTCCCTTTCCCTTTCCCTTTCCCATCCCCTCCTTGCTGACTTCTCACAGTGTCACTTGGTGGCTCCTGCCATGGGCTGTGCAGTCATGTCCATGTGGCATCACTCTCTAGAGGTACATGACAAAAGAGCAGTCTAAGAATGGCTTTTAAAGCAGACCAGTGATGCAGATAAGAATTGAGTAAAGAATTTGCCTGTCAGGTTGAAATCTCACTCATATGAAGCATTTTATATGAGAATCACAAAGAATCTTGCAAGATAGATATATAAAAGCATAAAAAGACATAAGAGTTGAAGGGATTTTTTTTTGAATATGCACAAAATAGAGCAGTAAATCATGTAGTAAAGGTTTAATTTGACATGGGATGTGCACTGTAGTGCTTAGTCTAGAAAAGTACTTACATACAGATTTTAAATATAAGGATGTGAATAGGCTCAGTGGAGTTAATGTCAGAATTCTGTTGGTGTGGGGATGGATACATTGAACATTCTTCAAGAAAAATACCCTTAAAATACCCTTAAGGGGTTGGGCTGCAGCTTTCTTGGACTCTCTGGGTGCACTTTGACTGCTCTATGTCCATGTCTCAGTTTTCTGAATTGCCAACCCAAGCATCTCAGCCAGTAGCAACAATTCCTGCCATTCTCTAATGGCAGAGTTACAAACCACGTAACCATGTACACAACCAAAGTACAAGACTTTAGAGCTGGGCAGGGTTACCAAGCTACTCTGCTGTGGTCACCATAGAATGAACAAAGTTTTAGCTGGGTAATTATTTTAATTGTTCTTACCAAGCAGGAGGGAAGAAGTTCTGCTCTTTCCTGCAGCTATGCCCTAAGCCTTGGTTTTTTTGTCTATTGATTTATTTGTGTTTGTAGGGACAGTTTCTCTCACCTTTCCTCCTACATCTTGTCTTCTTTTTCAGAGCTAGTTCCCCACCTCCACTCAGCAATCAAGTACCAAGTATTGAGACAGCATTTTCAGATTACAGCCTGCACACTTTGGTAGCCTTTTGGTAAAACCAGAGTGCATTAACACCCAGAGGTTTTGGAGCTCTGTTCTCTGGAGTATTTAGTTACTAAAAAAACCTAATCCTTGCCTGCTTATTCTACTTTTGAGGGACACAGTCAGCATTTTTCTGCTAAATGAGTTGAATACTTTATAATATCAGAGAATTTGTGCCAGGGTTGACCTTACTGTGACAGGAGTTCCCTCCTTGGTGAAGGTTGAAAGCTGCATGGGCAGGCACAGATGGGAGAGGTTTATTGCAGGTATGGGAACCCAGCTGATGAACTGCAGTGCTAGGTGAGGTATTTTATTCAGCATTTAGCTTTGCCTTGCATGTCTGCAGCCTATTAATCCATTCCCAAGAGACCTATTGTAATTTTCCAGACACTTGAAAATTTTCAAGCAGATGTCACTTTAAACAAAACCAAAAAAAATTGGAGAGGTATCTGCTGATCCTTTCTGGTGTCTGCAAACATTAATTTCTGCACTAAAGTAGTTCATTCTTAAAGTTAGAGAGGGACAGGCTGCAGTATCTGACTGGCAGCAATATTCTTTACATTTGAAAATGGATATGTGGAAAAGGGATGCCTGTTATGTTGGAAAAGGAAAATTTGGGAGTGAGCACTTGGTTTTAATCCTGTAAAGGTCTGGAATAGTCAGCTTCAAACTGGGATGTGTCTTCGTAGGAGAAACCTTTACACAAGCCTTTCTTTGAGCCTCACTCAGGCAGATAATGAAATTATCTGGAAGATGAATAGGGAAATGCACTTAGGAAAACACCAGAGCCAAAAGCTTTGCTAAGTGACATTTAAGTAAGGAGCTTGTCAGCAGGTGGCTCACACCTGAAGAATGTGAAAGCTTTAGTGTCACAGTATGGTTATAACCTCCCCTTTGCCCAGCTCCATACAATGATCTTTGAAACTGGGTAATCAATGTATCCCCCTCCTTTGGAAGCTAATAGATTTCCAGCACACGCCCAGTTTTCTGCACTTTTTGAGGACAACCACAGAGGAAACAGCATCAACCACAGAGGAAACAGCATCAACATCCCAAGGTTTTTGTAACCCACACTTACAGGTGCCAGATGAATACACTCCTTTTTCCAGTTACCTCACTTGCAGCTGTTTCTGTGGGGAGGTCCAGGATGCTGATTGCTGAGTGTGGTGAGAGCTGTTGGGAAGCTGAGGTGATGCTCCAGCAGCTCTCCTTGTCCTCCTGAGCAGCATCAGGGCAGATGTGGGAGGGCTGAACAAAAGCACAGCAAAGCTGGCAGCTCCAGCTCAGCCACCTTCAGACTGTGCCATTAAAGCTGCTCAGGAGGGTGCTCCTTCCTTCATCCCTTGTGTCAGAAGAGAGGAGTATAAGCAGAACTCACTTTCTGTCTCTCCCACTCAACAGTTAACAAAACAAGAACATGTGTGAAAGCTGGGTGCTCCCTGAGTGCTGAGGTGCTGAAGTATTAAGAACTTTGCTGGCTCAGTCAGGTCACTTCATGAGCATCAGAAAATCAGGCAGTGGACTGTGTTACCCATCTGTCAGGAAAGCTACCAAACAGCTTTCAATTAATTATTTCAAGGAGGAATGCAGATTTTCTTCGCCTGGGACAGGGCTGCTGCAGGCCAGAGTCTGTGCTCCATAAAGCAGCCCTGTCCCAGAGCAATCAGTGCAACTTTGGCAGCCTGTGACAGCTGAGGATACAGCCTGTGGTAATTCTTGCTTAAGCCTTGTACAACAAAATGCTTAAACACATGATGAGTGCTAGGATTCTTGGTAATTCCAGGTAATAATGAGATTCTGCTTGAACTGGGTAACTCTTGCTGTTTGAGTCTTCATCAGCAAACTTGCAACTGTTCCAGCTGAAAAGGTTGTATATATAATTCCTTTTTCCTTTGAGCTAGAGGAAATGGTTTGCAATAGTTACAGAAATAAAAAACATGGACATGATAGGTTTAATGTGTAAAACCAAACCATGTATCTATGAATATGTGAGAAGACATTGAGAGGAAACACTCATTGCACAGAGCACTGCACATGCAAGGCAAACTCGTGCAATGCCACCTGATTTATGGCAGGAGCTTCCCAAGACAAGTTTTCAGGGTTCTCTTTCCTTGCACTGTCATTCCCAACCCCTCCCTTGCACACAGACAGGCCAATTACAGGGAGAGCTCAGAAGTTTCTGTCACAACTCCAGCAGTTTCTCAAAACAAGTATCAGCTTAAAAAAGCATGGGAGGTTGAAACTGAAGAAAGCTACAGGGATATAGCTGGAGGGGGAAAAGGGAGGGAACATCAGTTGTCGACTTCCAAAGCAATTGTGGATATGGATTGCATGGAAGGCTTCTCATCAGCAGGGAGTCTGACAGGTCTATCAGGGGAGAGTTCATCTACTTCTGTAATAGTAGTTATTTGAACAACTAGAGATCGATATAGTTTCTAGGGGAGATGCTGCTATTTATTGGGAAATAAGAGAGAAAGTTTCCTCTCTGTTTCTACAGTAACCACTATCAGGCCTGTGCATGAGTTTCCTGGCTGGGGTTCAAGCCTGGATGGCTCCAGAGCCATGGCAGGCTGTGTGTGCCACCTACAGACCCCAAGGCTCTGCCTCAAACTCCTCAGAGCTCAGGGGCTCACACAGTGGGCAGTGGAGGGATGGGCTAGCACCTGGAGGAGGACACTTGTGAAATAAAATTCAGCTCTGAATTTGCAAGTGCCTCTGATGAGGGCAGGGACTCACCCATGGCTCCTGTGAGTGATTCTTGTGGGCTCTGCTGCTTCCAGGCTCTGTGGGAGCAGCCCTGTGTGCAGGAGCAGTTCTGAGCCCAGGAGGCACTCAGAGCTCCAGGCCAGCAGCTCATTCCCGCACAGACAGCAGAAATATCCTGGTGGGTGCAGGGTGAATTTCCTCGAGCAGGGGAGTCCATGTCACCCACTGCATCCTGTGACACTCCTGGGTGTGTCCCCCCACAGCAAGGCGATGTGCAGGGCACTGCTGCCCTCCTCCACCTCACCCCACAGGTACCCATCACTTCAAAACAGCACACTTAGGATGTGGGCACTTCAGGATCTGATTAAGTCATGATTAGGAAAACAGTAAATGCTCCTGCAAGATGCATCATCAAAGCCAGGCAGGAATGCTTCTGCTCTGCTAGCAAACATAGCTGCAATATCTTTACCTTAAATGAGCTATAAAGTTGTCTGCCTCCCCTTCAGTGTTTACTTTGTGCTCCCGTTTTCTGCACATGCTGCAGTATTTTGCTCCTTAAGAGGTGTGTGTGATAAGCTCATGAATAACAAATGAGGATTTATGTTTGTGGATTGTGAAATGATATTAACGTGACTATTACTTTTAATCTTTGTTTTTGAATGATGTATTGAGCTGCAGGTAATCCCAGAGGGATATTATTAGGGTCTGAGTATTGAAAATGTCTCCTTCTTTTGTCTTCCCTCCTATTAAGCGTGGAATTGAATGTAGAAAAGTGAAGGAAGTAGGACAAACACAGGCTCTCTGATTTAATGCCTTATAGTCTTAGACCCCTACCAGCTGTATCTTTTAAGGGTAGGGGGAAGGGGGAGAAAAAAGATGAAAAATTCTGAAATTTTAAATGAGCTACCCTTTTTGAGAGAAATTAAAAAAGCCTCTACATGCTAAATCTTGATCTGCAGTAATGAACACTGAAATTTGCTGTTTCCAAGAAACTTTCATTCACTTAAAAACCCAAATCATTCTTAGTGTTTCGGAAGAAACAAATGCATTTCCTTTGCAGCTTTTGATTTCCAGAACTGGGAACTGGACTGAATTTTGCATCCCAACATTTGCAATAAGAGTAGACAAAAGCAAAGTGCTTGCAATTCTATTGGAACAAAATT
This sequence comes from Aegithalos caudatus, assembly GCA_013389925.1. Taxonomy (NCBI): domain Eukaryota; kingdom Metazoa; phylum Chordata; class Aves; order Passeriformes; family Aegithalidae; genus Aegithalos; species Aegithalos caudatus. The sequence goes on along the minus strand of WEIU01006277.1, from coordinate 564,018 downwards.
GAATAGACTGTCTCTTCAAATTTACCTTTTTTCAGCTGACTGTGATAGGATGCTATTTCTTTAAGAGGATAGTTGTCTGAAAATGTTCTGCAGGACTGTAAATATGACAGTAAAAATATGATGTCTGGAATAGTTTCATGCAAATATCCCCCCTCTCTGCACACATATTTGTAAGTAAGCAGAAGATCCTGCTATCTCTTTAAATCTCCTGTTCATTTCTACAACATCACCAAATGTTGGTTATTATATTTGCATATCAGTAATACTGCTGATAACTTACATTCCTACATTATTTTTGTACCTCTGATGGTAGAACTGGCTAGACACTAAAGGAATTTTGGGGACAGAAGGAGAAATACTTGATACTATTTAAATTCTCATTTCTCATTCAGATACACTCCTAATAAACCTATTTCCACTATACCCATCAAAATCAAGTGTGTCCAGCCTGCAGGGGTGTTTCAAACTTCCTAGGAATTGTACCTGGGTTTGCACTGGACTTTCTGTAGGCAGCAGCAGGTGTGCCTAAGGGAGCAGGGCTGCTCCTGGACAGGGACAGGGACAGGGACAGGGACAGGGACAGGGACAGGGACAGGGACAGGAGGAGGGTGGCTGCTCCTGGACAAGGACAGAAGGAGGGTGGCTACTCCTGGACAAGGACAGAGGAGGGTGGCTACTCCTGGACAGGGACAGGAGAGGGTGGCTGCTCCTGGACAGGGACAGGAGAGGGTGGCTGCTCCTGGAGAAGGACAGAAGGAGGTTGGCTACTCCTGCACAGGGACAGGGGGTTGTGCTGTGCTCTTCCCTGCTGGGACTGACACAGGGCTGGGGAGAGCCAGCTGCAGAGGAAAACAGAGTGGCCAGGGAGCCCCCATCTCTTCCCAAGGTCACTGCTGTCCAGTCTGTGTCACAGCAGCAGCCTGTGGGCCTTGGAGGGGACCTGTCAGGACAACTCCCCTGAGGGACTGGAAAGTTCCCATCTTCTCTGGGAAATGCTGGGTGCAGGAAAGCCTTCAGCAGGGCTGGCCTGGCTGGGGGCCACTGAGCCACAGCGTGCTGTCATCTGCTCTCATCCCCACTGAGGGCAGGAGGGCAGAGATGTCCCCAGCTACTGCTGGAATCAGCTCCTTGCCTTGCACAGGTCACACTGCAAAAGCCCCCAGGCACTGCTGGAAGGCTGGGCATGGACTCCTGCCTCCCCTCCTGAGGGGTCTTCCAGCAAAAACTCTGTAGGCAGCTCAGCTGAAGGTGATGCAGGTTTACAAAAAATGGGATTGAAAAGCCTGCAAAGCTTGGGAGGCTTGCAGTGGGTGGGGATTTGAATGTGGTCCCTGCTATGGGGCTGAGCAGAAATGAAAAATCTGTGGCCCAAGGCTGCCTGGGGAGGAGCAGAGTCCCCTTCCAGGAGCAGAGTGAGTGCAGGTCTGCAGCCCTTTGTCAGGGTGGGTATGGGGTGAAGGTTAGGTCCCTTTTGTCCTTTCTAACCTCTACTCTGCAAGACATTTTAAATTTCAATGGCAATTCTTATTCTTAAAGCTCAGACAATACTGTCCTTGAAAGCTGGTAGACCTAATTATGAGAGGCTTAGAGGGATGGTGAATAGATCATCTTCGCTTCTTGAGTTAATCTTGATATATAATGCATGGCAAATATTGTCTTGTTTCTTTTAAAAACCGTCAGTGAGAGGAAATTCCAGAGACGGGAAATGCAATCTTTCAAAGGATTAAGAGAGAACTAACTAACATGAACCAGATCATTAGCTTTGTATTTTCTGTTCCACCTTCTGATGCCCATATTTCACTCATGAGGATGAGTTGGAATGACTCCAAAAACTAAGTGGAAATTAATTTCTCAGAGGCTGATCTGAAAGTTAAAATGCATTTCAGAATCACTTGCTTTACAGATCCCATCCATTTGCCCTGAAGAAAGAAAGAAAGAAAAAAATAATGCTTTATGTAGCAACACAAAGTACAAGTTGAAATGAATGTGGGTGAGGCACTGCAGGAGCTCGGGGGGGGAGGCAGCCAGCGAGGCAGGGCTGCAGTGAAATGGCACATCAGCCACTGGGAAGGTGTTTAACAGGTTTGAAAGAGATGCTTAAAGCACAGGATTTTTAAAGGCAGCTGGGAGGACGATGCAAGGAGGATTGTACAAGCTGTAATTTCCCCTGAAATTTTGTGATATGAGAATTAGGTTTTTGAGACACCCCTTATATTATGAAACCTACGTTACAGCAAAAATCAGGAAAAAAAATCAGAGGTTTGATTTTATTTTCAACATCATATTCTCTAATACATACCATTTAAGATGCTATTTTCAAATTGAGACTAAGACTGAAAAAATGTTAGAATTCTTTTCTTCGTCTAAAGCATGATTTTTATGATACATAAATTGTAATCTTTCTAAAATAGTAAACCTATGGAAGGTTTAATTACTGCAAGATTTATTTTTTTCTGTGACAAAAGACTGCTTTGCAGAAGGTTCCAAAGAGCTCTTTTGCAACTGGTTTTAACATGAGCAATTTCCATTGCTAACAAAAAAGAGAGGTAATTAATTGGGTGTTCTACTCTGTTAGAAATATTCTCTTCTGAACATATCTGAGCTCCAAATAAACACAGCAGAACTGGGAGAAAAGTAGGGCTGCTGTGAGGTCTGATTCTAGGCTCAGCCTCAAATAATGTTCCTCATTTTAAGGCTGAGAAATAAAGGGTAAAACATTGGTGCTTTGAGTTATGAATGCACTTCAGATCTTTGCTGAACTATGATATGAGCCTAATGATGATAAATATTGTGAGAGTGATTAAAGCACAGTTGCATAGAAATGCATTTGTATAATTAATATTAGGTAATTAAGGCCCTTGCATTGTCCCCAGCTATTATTACAGACAGGTAAGAGGAATCACAGTGACACTGATACCTTCATTTCCAGAAGTGCTGAAAACCCTCTCCTGCCACTCTTTGCCATGATTACATTTAGCATCTCCAGACAGTCACAGGGCAGCAGAACAGTGGCACAAGTCAGCTGGCTTCACATCCACCCTGCACATCAGTTTGGAAGGGATTTCTCTTGGCATAGCATAGGGAAGAAAGGATCAAGTACTGCAAATAAGGTATGAATCATTTAATCCTGACACTTTGTACCGTGATTCACATTGCAAGTGAAAGTATGCCTTGGGGTAAATAAAATGCTGACTCTGCAGGAGGAAGTGTCAAAATCAGCGTGGATTTTAATAGCACTGGATGTTAGCACTGACATTTCAGCATGACTGACTTGGGAGATGAGTTACCACGTGCCAATCTAACTGAGAAAAATGCCCACTAAATCAGAGCTAAAGACTGAGTGGGAGTGACTGGTTCCTTCCTGCTCTGGGGAAGCACCAGAGAGCAAGGAGGCAAGCTGGCCAAACTCTCTGGAGAAATTCTTTGCACCAGTGTAGAACTGAGGTTCCCAGAGCTGCTGTGCAAACTTCTTTCTTAAGGTTTAACCTAATTTGAAAAATAAAATGCAGTACCCATGAAAAACTCCCCTTTTTTTTCCAGTCTTCAAATGGGTATTTTCATCCTGTTCAACCTAGTTGCACTGAGTTAAAGCAATAATTGCTAATGCTGCTTTTGGTTCAGTGCTATTCTGGACAAATTATGGCAATTATATAGATCACAAATATATGTAAAACTCTTTGGAACTCTCTGTAATTGCCCTTGCAGTTCAAATGTCTGATGTTTCATATGGCCTATCCCATTAAGTATTGTTCCAAGTAAAGTCAATGGCAAAAGTCCCAGTGACCTCAGCGATGAAGGTTCACACCCTTAGATTTGGTTCATCTTAGTTCAGAGGGAGATTTTGTTTTCTTTTAATTCACTAGGTGGTAGCAGTGTACAAATAGTGTTGTGTAGGTTTAGGGATTTTTTTTTTTCCCAGTTCTAATCAGACTTGTTTCAGGACTTTCCTTCAATTCCCAACCCATCATTTCTTAGTCTTGCACTGAGTTCTTGAGGGGAATGGAGACAAAAGGTTTTAAACACCCTTCTGAAGGGATGCCAAAACTTGTGCCATCCTGCAGATGTTTTCTTGTGATGGCAGAAGTCACACTGTGGTGGAAGAGAACAGCTACTGCTGGTCAGAGAATCACATCAACATCTGAGGCTGAGCTTAAACACTTCCATCCGGACAACAGATGCAAGAGGAAGAGCAAGACACTAAAAATCCACTAGTTCTGTATCCCTTTCACCAGTTTTTACTGAATTCCCTGCAATGTGTCAGACAATGTGATTAAATGAATGTCCATTATTATTGCAGTCAGTCCTGGGAAAGTCAATGTGTTCAGCAAGGGGTAGTCTAGCTGAAAATAGGCAAGAGGACTTGGGCTTCCAAACTACTAATCTAGGTAGGGTTCTTGCTGAGTGTAATCCATATTTTTCAGCAGTGGCTGTGCAGATTAATGAGAAGCTGTCATTTGAAACAGATGTTGCTGTTTTGTTCACTTTTATCGTGCCTAATACACTGCACATTCTGGGATTAACCTCCTGATCTACATGCTGCTACATGAGCATTAACCATTTCTTGGGAGAGAGAAAGGAAGGATTAAAACCCCCCATGTGTACTCTTTCTCCAAAAACAAGAAATTGTTTTCAGACTGCCAGGTATAACCTGTGACATTTCATTTCCACCACTACCATGCCCTGTCTTTTCAGTGACAATGCCAGCCCTGAGTGTGCTCTGAGGGAGCTGGTGACACCAGTGTGCCACTGAAAGGGCCCTTTCCTGCCAAAGTGCTCCTCAGCATCTCTCCAGAGAGTCTGTGTCCCCCTGGCTCCTCATCTACCACTGCCCACCCCTTCTTTCACAGTTTGCTTTACTCCTCAGGGTCTTCTGGGGGCTGGGGTTTGTTACAGTACCAGGTTTACCCCAAAACTCACTCCAGAGAAGGTGCTGTGCTGCTGTGGATTACCTTTAGCTTGGGATCACAGCTCATCAAGAACAGAGGGGGCTCCTCTCCAGGGTTGTCTGGTCCTGCCTCTCTGTCTGAACAACCCTGGTCAAGCAAGCTGTCTCACTTGGCAGCAACTTGGAACTAGATCAGCATTTTAAAAAGAACATGCAGCTCTACATTTCATCCCTAATGTTCTACTACAATAGATCAGGGATGGATGAACAATGGAAATTTGAAGGGGTCTATCAGAGAGACATTTTTAGCCTAAAAACGTGTGATGCTAAGGAAGATGAAGATATTTATGTACTGATAGATAATGGGCAGAAGTAGCAGAGATATGATGAATACAATCCTCCAGTGAGAAGCAAGAACTAACTGTAGTTATCCAATATCTCTGTCTGATCCTCGTGGGATGCAGATAGGAGCCTTATCACCAACTAAAACAGAGTCCTGACTGAATCAGACAGGCTGACACTGGCATCACTTTGAAGAAGTTGCTCTATATAAAGCTTGCAGCAAATGTTATTTTCTGGTAGTACAATGAAATAAATCCAGGGGACATTTGCAGGAGAGCTTTCAGAATTCCTCCAGGCAATGACTGTGGAAGAGACACTATAATATAAGTAGACTCTTGCTTTGTGCAAAGCATGGTGAGACAGGCAGAATTAACATTGATGGGAGAAGGAACACTCAGGTTTCATCAAGGTGGTTGAATATCTGATGTCATTTTGCCAGTTTGAGGGGCTGAGTGGCAGGAATATACTGGGTTTTGTATGTTATTTTTGGCAGCAAATGAGATACTGAATTTTAAAACGCTCATGCAAATGCAAATGCAAAAAAAAAATCATTGTAAATAGATGTCATACCTTAATGAACTGTCCATTTTCTAAGTCTTTGTATAACACCTTGGGTAATATGAAACTTTAATAGTCAGCCCCACAAAATAATCCTAAAATGTCTGATAGAGATGATGATAAAACAAGACAGACAAGATCAGATTTCCATTTTCTTTTGGTCCTCGTTATTTCACAATTGCTAACAAAACTTTCAGACTAAAGGTCTCAATCTAAAACTTCAGCAAGGAAATGATTCACACCCGCAAAGTAGCAAACCAAATATTCCAGTTCATGTTGCAAACACGTAAAGGAGAGGAAAGCAGGGTATAAACTGATTCTGTGTCATCCTAATCCTACAGCTATCACTTAGGAATTAATAAAACATACAAGGCTCTCTTGCAGCTCCATCCCTGCTGGCTGCTGCTCTGGTGATACATTGCAATAATATGCCAGTGATAATATTCCAGTAATAAATGATGGCAATATCCCATCAGATCCTCATCACTCCAGCGATGCACTGTGGCCATACATCAGCAGGCAATGCAGTTCAGCATTAGTGGGAGAGGCAAATTTCCTGGTACATGCTCTGAACACAGGGTTTGACATAATGCAGCACGTGCACGTGGGATGGATGCCTGTGGAATGTGCACTGCAGAAAGGGGATCTGCTTACTCACTGAATGCTTAAAATCTAAAGGGAATGTGAGTGTGCAAACCATTGGATCACAGGGGCATTTAGGCTGGGCTCCTACAACCATGGAGTGATGGAACTGCTTGGGAATCAGCTCTCCAGGTTTCACCATCCTGCACTGCCATGTGAGGGTGTTGGGTGATTGCCTCTTTGTAGTATTAATACAGCAAAATGATGTGTAGGGCCCTGGCATGATAGGTCAGGGTCAGGAGGCTTTCAATTTAATTTGTGACTGCTTTGCAGCCTGTTCCTAAGACAGTGATTACTGCCAGAAGGCTTGTAAACTATTTTGGGAGTACCAACCAACTCTTCTGCAATAATGGTATGATAGTACACCTGATATGCATGCAGAAGGACAAGTAATTGGAGGGGAAAATTAGAGATATTTCTCATCTCTAATTATTCATTATTTCTTTTATTTGGCAGCTGTCTTCTTGGGAAGCTTATACAGATGCAAGTCACCACAGCAGTGACATTTTCTCTGGAGCCTTCTCAGATGACATCACTCATAGATAACCCTCCAGTGAGATTCCCTGAAGAGCTGATGCATCCCAGCTCCCAAACAGTGATGTGGGTTTGGGAGGTCATGCTGGATCACCTGCCTACAAGCAGCTTTAAGCAGAGGGGAAGATTTTTATTTTGGAAGCCAAGGCAGCAATACCAAGAGGGTTAAGGGAAGAGGCTCCATTTTGGTTAGCAAAGTGCAGTTTCAGATGTTCAGTTTTGATGACAACAGACCAGAGAATTAAGCTATGCACTTTAAAGATTTTTCTTAGCCTTTCTGATACTGAATTTCTCCAGAGGAATTCAGTACCAGCCAGCTCTGTGATCAATAAGTATGCTATTGATGGAAAGTGAGGGAAGGACTTACAGAATCATTAAAGGTCAGCTGATTTGTCCCTAAAGCTCATATGCTCAGCATCTCTTTACCTCTTAAGAGTCACAGACTGAGGCAGGGAAACGCACCCAGGAAAGTGGTTGGATTTTGTATGGTTGGCTGAAATTTGTATCTCCTAGCACTGAATAATATTAATTTCTAGGGGCTGGTCATGAGGAATCAAATTAGTCACTTCTGCTCCCACTGTTCTTTGATGCAAAACAAGTAAGATTGTTCTGAGTTCAAATAAAAAATCCAAGCCAAGTAAGGCATCACTCACAAAACTTGGAGAACTACAGTTTCATCACCCAAAATGCTGCTACTGTAAATTTGGTTCAGCTACAAAGATCGCAACTTTTAGTACATTATAAATAAACTTTTCAGGATACTGTTGCAAGAGTCAGTGCCACATGCTGTTAAAA